>PVIY010021572.1:0-42230 GCA_004026745.1 Myrmecophaga tridactyla | reverse complement strand
CAATGAGACTCTGCGAATGTGGAAACCTTGTGTCTGATGCTCCTTTCAGCTACTATATCAACAAAAGAGTAGAACATATGGAATAAAAATAAATAATAGGGGGAACAAATGAAAAAATAAATTTAGTTTGAAATGCTAGTGATAAATGAAAGCAAGGGGTAAGGGGTATGGTATGTATAATCTTTTTTTCTGTATTATCATTTTATTTCTTTTTCTGATGTCTTTTTATTTCTTTCTCTAAAACGATGCAAATGTTCTAAGAAATGATGAATATGCAACTATGTGATAATATTAAGAATTACTGGTTGTATATGTAGAATGGAATGATATATTAATGTTCTTTTGTTAAGTTTTTTAATTAATAAAAAAGTTTAAAAAAAAATCAGTTATGTTTCTATACATGAGCAATGACCTAGCTGAGGAGTCAGTTAAGGAAAAAATTCCATTCAAAAGAACAACTAAAAGAATCAAGTACTTAGGAAAGAACTTAACTAGGGATGTAAAGGACTTGTACACAGAAAACTACCTAACATTGCTAAAAGAAATCAAAGGAGATCTAAATAGGTGGAAAGACATTCCCTGTTCATGGATAGAAAGACTAAATATAATTAAGATGAGAATTCTCCTGAACTTGATCTACAGATTCAACACAGCACCAATCAATATTCCAACAAACTATTTTGAAGACTTGGAAAAATTACTTACCAAATTCATCTGGAAGGGAAAGAGAACTTGAATAGTTAAAAACATCCTAAAAAAGAAAAACGAATTGGGAGGATTAACACTTCCTGACTATAAAACCTATTATAAAGCCACAGTGGTTAAAACAGCATGGTACTGGCATAAAGATAGAAGCATTAACCAATGGAATCAAATCGAGAGTGCAGAAAGAGACCACCAAATCTATGGTCCACTGATTGAGAAGTAGATTGGCAAACGATGGTGTATACATATGAACAAAGGTTGTGCTGCTACAAAAAGGAACAAAGTCATGAGGCATAAAACAACGTGAATGAACATGAGGGGCACTTGGTGAGGCAACATAAGCCAGAGACAAAAGAGCAAGAATGGTATGGGCTCCTTTAGGAAATGCTTATAAGAAAACAGGGGCCCAGATTGTAAGCTTTTGTAGCAGAAACATTTAGTCCAGAGTGGTGATTATTATTTCTGGATTTTGAGAGGCTGTTCATATCTATCTATCTATATATATAATCTGATATTTAGAGATAAGAATGAAGCCAAACAGGTTGGGGTTAAAGTAATTCAGAACATAGGGGTAAGGAAGACAATATCTATATTTTACAACCACATATACTCTTTCAGACCAATGGAAGGAAGATTTAGTTGGTCTGGAACTGAAATTTTCTATAGTGAATAATCTAATTCAACCTACTGTATAAATCATTTGAACAACTGAACCACAGGGAGCACAGAATAAGAAAGAGGTCTTTTAATTCTATACAGATTATTGTAATGCCTGGATACATCCTAGAGTATATTAAGCAGATAATAAAAAAGTATTGGCAAAGTCCCCTGAGGGAGGGGAGAAAGAATATGGAACTATTAAACCTCACCATCAGGAAATCCCGATACTACGTCAAACTTTAGGGACACTCAAATCAATAGACCATACCTCCAAACATGAGGCTTACTCTTGTGAAGCTTATGTAATTAGTGGAGGAGCTTAGACTACCTATAGGCATGCCTAAGAGTTACTTCTGAAGGATCTCTGTTGTTGCTCAGATGTGGCCTCAGTCTCTCTAAGCCCAACTCTGCAAGTGAAATCATTGCCTTCCCCCCTATGTGGGACATGGCATCAAAGGGTGAAAGTCTCCTTGGCGACATGGAAGATGATCACCAGGGATGAATCCAGACCTGGTACCATGGGATCAACAATTCCGTCCTGACAAAAGGGGGAAAAGAAGTGTAATTAATAAAGTATCAGTGGCAGAGAGAGTTCAAATAGAGTCGAGAGGCTACTCTGGAGGTTGCTCTTACATAATCTAGAGTTAGACCTTGCTGCCCATCATGACGTGCCAATGCCCAACCAGGACCATTCCAGCCAATCCTAAAGAACACCTTGGGCAATATATAAGATTCCACAAGAGTTCTAGGCACTAGAGTAACTTTCCAGAAACCTACAACCTCCAGATGGGTCCCTGGTCCAGGTAAGTCCTGAAACCTAGAGGCCCCAGCCTCTCCAGAACATCAGATAGTTCCATCTCCCTACCTCATATTAGTGATAGACCCTTCTAATATGAAAAATTTAGAATGGCCATAGCCCAAACAACCCTAAAGGGAGGGATGGAAAGATGAAAGGTGATGGTGGAATTATATAGTGAAGATAAGATTTAACAAATGAATATGAATGCTGAATCAGTAAATTGATATCTCTTTTGTCTCTAGTATTTTAGAGCAGCTACAAGTAAAAACCTAAAATTGTGAAACCATAACTCATGTCAAACTCTGAAATCTGTTTTACAACTGATTGTGGTGCTGTGCTTTGAAATTTATTGCTTTTTTTGTATATATGTTATTTTTCAGAAAAAAGGAAAAAAAGTCGATTGTGATGATAAAAAAAAATTTAAGCCTTCTAGCCTTCTGTATTCTGGAGCAGCTAGAAGGAAAAATCTGAAAGGATAGTATGATAGCCTATGACAACCTCTGGGATCTGTCCTGTAACTATTTGTTGAAGAGTGCTTTGAAAACTTTTGCTTTTTTATTTATTTGCCTTGTATATATGTTATACTACACAACAAAAAAGTTAAAAAAAAAAGTCAGGTAATGGATATTATTGGTGGTAGCACAATATTGTGAATGTAATTAATAGTACTGAGTTGTATACTTGAAAGTGGTTAAAATGGGAAGTTTTGAGTTGTATATATGCTGCTGCAACAGAAAATAATTGTAAAAGGTCAAACTGTTGAAAACTAAAGGCAAAGAAAAAACCTTGAAAGCATAAAGAGAAAAGTAACGCATTACCAATAGGGGAACAATTTGAATGACTGCAGAAATTATGCAGGCCAGAAGGAGGTGGAACAACATTATTCAAGTGCTGACAGTAAAATACTGTGAATTCAGAATAAAATTCTATATCCAGTGAAAATATTGTTCAAGAATGAAGGTGAAATAAAATAAAATAAGTAATAACATTCTTAGATGAAAAAAACCAATACAGTTCACAGTCAGCAGAATTGCTAAAGGAAGTTCTTTAGACAGTAGGGAAACGATACCAGAGGAACCTTACAAATCAAAATATATCGATTCTAAAATTTATACAGAAAGGCAAAGAAACTTGAATAAGAACCACAATTTTGCAAATGAAGAACAATGCTGGAGAAATTAAGCTGATTTTAATACCACTATAAAGCTCTAGTAATCGAGATAATGCTGTATTGGTGAAGAGGTAGACACATAGGTCAATAGAACATAAAAGAGAGCCTAGAAACAGATCCTCACAAAAACAAAATGTGGTATATACACACAATGGAATATTACTCAGTTGTAAAACAGTTATTTGAATTTTGACAGAAATGCAAAAGCAGTTCAAAGAAGAAAGGATAGTATTTTCAATAAATGCTGTTGGAATGCTTGGATAGCCATATGTAAAAAAAATGAATACTAAACTAAACACTGCAGCGTATATAAAAATTAAATGTAAAATTTAAAACTATACAAAATTTAGAAAAAAACATGGGATAATATCTCTGTGGCCTGAATTAGGCAAAGGGTACTTAGACATGACAACAAAAGCATGACCTATACAAGAAAAAATAACTGACTTCATCAAATTAAAAACTTGTCTTCTGAAAGACATTGTTAAGATAATGGGGAAAAAATTAGATAAAGACTGGAAAAATTATTTGTAAATCATATATCCAGCCAAGGACTTGTATCCAGAATATGTAAGGAAATTTCAGAACTCATCAATAGGAAAACAAACAACTCAATTTAAAAATGGGCAAATGACCTGGAAACTTCACCATAGAGTATATAAGGATGGAAAATAAGCATATAAAAAGATGTTCAGGGCGGGCCACGGTGGCCATGCCAGAGGACCCAGGTTCGATTCCCAGTGCCTGCCCATGTTAAAAAAAAAAAAAAGAAAAATATGTTCAATATCATTAGCTAGTTGTTAGGGAAACGCAAATTAAAACCATGACTTAATAGAAGGCAAAATCAAAACAAAACGTGCTGACATACCAATTATGGGAATGATGTGGAGCAACCAGAACCCTCGTACAGTACTGGGTGAAATTTAGAATGGTACACTTACTTTGGAAAATGATTTGTCAGTTTCTTACAAATTTAAACATTTACTTCCCATATTATCTAGGAATCCCATTCCTGGAGAATGTAATTGTAACCTAGGATTTCACTTAGAAACCTGTACACCAATATTTATTGCAGCTCTATTTAAAATGACCCCAACCAGAAACAACCCAAAATGCCCTTTAAAGGGTGAATATAGATAAACAGTGGTACATCCATATGATGGAATATTATTCTGCAGGAAACATCTTGGATGAATTTCAAAGGCATTGTGATTAATGAAAGAAGCCAGCCTCAAAAGTTACATATTGTATGTTTTCAATTATATGGCATTCTCAAAAAGTCAAAACTACAATAATGGAGAACTGATCAACGCTTGATAAGGTGGTGGAGATTGTGTGATTTTAAAGCAATAATATAAGGGAGTTTTTTGGGGGTAATAGAACTGTTCTGTGTCCTAACGTGGTGGTGATGACACAAATATATGTGTTAAAATTCAAAGCTGTGTACATCAAAAAAGTTAACTGTTTTATATGATAATTAAAAAAAAAAAACACCCCTATGGCCTCACGACCAGTTGCAGATATGAGGGCTGTTACTTCAGTAGGCTACCCATGGTCTCTCTCTTTCTCTTTTGGGTCCATATTTATATGTGATTTACTTCCCTACCTTTTCCCTATTGTTTTATATAATGTGTGTTGATGATAATTAACTTTATAATTCAGTTCACATGCTACAGGATATTAAGAAGGGATTGAGACTGAATTAGGAGTGACCATCACTTGCTGATGTCCTTGTGGAGAACAGACTTTTAGACTCTCAAGTGTGCCCCCATGAACCCCACCTTCCGGTGTTCATACCTTTGTGTATCCCCTCCCCTTGAGTGTAGGTGTGACTTGTGACTTGGGTCTAACCCACAGAATACGGCAAAGGGGATGGGATATCACTACTGTAAATATTAGATTATATAAGACAATGTCTGCTAGCAGACCTTGCTTGCCATTTTGTAGAAGCCCACACGGTGAGGAACTGCATGCAGCCTATAGAATCTGAGGGCAGCCTCTAGAATCTAAAGGGTAGCCTCCAGCTGACATCTGGCAAGAAGACAGGTCTCCCAGTCCTAAAACCACAATGAAACAAATTCTGCCAATAGCCTAAATGTTCTCAGAAGTGGATTCTTCCCCTGTCAAGTCTCTAAATGAGAACCAGCCTGGGCGACAGTTTACAGCCTTGTGAGGCCCTAAGTAGAGGATGCAGTTAAGCTGAGCCCAGACTCTTGATCCACTGAAACTGTGATTGATAAATGTATGTTAGTGGTAATCTGTTATGCAGTAATAGAAAATGAATACAGTGATCAATGTGCACTCCATCTTCCTAGTGTACCTTCCTGTACTGCAGAAGCTAGAAAGTTAAAATGACATTTCCCAGCAACTAGGATTCTACATACATTATAAGTTAAAGAAATACATTCATGTGAGATTTGAATGGCAAAAAGGGAGTGGAGGTTATGCTTCTGCCATTTCTGCTGGTAAAAATGGTTATGAAGATGATTCATTGTTCTATTATAATTTAGTTATGAGCTTGTGGTTGCTGAGAGGCAGAGTGCATGGCATCTATTTTCTAGTGCAAATCATAGAAGGCGGAACATGGTTCTGGGCGCAGCAGCAGTAGTGTTGGCTTCTCATTATAGTAGAAGTAACAGTTTTCAAATTTTAGAACAGTTATCAGCTCTCTTGGGGTCCTGGTTCTGGTGTATGGCTTTGGAAATTCTCCCTGAAGTTTCAATTCAGAGTTAATCCTCCTGGAAATTCTGTAAGCCATTTAATATCCTATAATAAATTCTTCTCAGCCTAAACTAGAATGAATTCTGTTTTCTGCAGCTGAACCCTTATTGATTCAGGAGGGAAATCCTCAAGTGATATCTGACTTAAATGTAAATAAAAATATATTGTAGTAAATGATATTATCTTAAGTAAACAATTTTTCATTTTTCATTTAATCGGTTTATTATTTATTTTTATAAAGACAAATAAAGTTATCTCATGTATTTAATCTGATGTAAAACATATAATGCAGAGGTTCAGCTGGACACAACAACATAAGATTTTTAATATTAACAACAACCCATTTTCTTAACATGGCAGCAGCTATAAAACTATATGTTCAGCTTGTCTTTCTTACAGATTCATAAAATAAATTTCCTTTAAACTTGCATTTATAATATGTTTGTAACTGATAAACTTTCTTTAAGTTATAAATTTAAATTAATCTAGGCTTAAATATAATACTTAGTAATTTTCAATGTTCTGACTTTAGAATCATATCAAATATATTCACATATGTTCTTAAGAAACTATCTTTTTTTTGGAAATACAATTGACAAAAGTCAATGAAGTATGTACAGTAGTGTTTTCACATATAAACATGGAGCCTTGTTTCTTCCTGGAGCTATCACAGAATAATTTATCAATAACTACATTTATCAATTATTACAGATCAAAATTTCTGTGTGATAGTTTTCATATAAAATATTAACTAAGGTCTAAAATTTAGACATATTTCAGAAAATTATTTTTAAGAAAAGACATAGATATTTATGTACCAACAATCTCTGTTAGTGGTAATTTCATAAAAAAGACAAGGCAGAGAAAACAATTTTTTTTTTTTAACATGGGCAGGTACCGGGAATCGAACCCGGGTCCTCTGGCATGGCAGGCAAGCATTCTTGTCTGCTGAGCCACCGTGGCCCACCCAGAGAAAACAGTTTTAAGACACTAGTAAAATGTTTGGCCAAACCTGATTTATGACATTTTTCAAAAGGTCAACTCAAGAATTCTTGAAGATTTCTGAAAAGAATATATTTGATGGTTAGTAAGCCCTCTATGTGAGGCCTTGTTCACACTGGACTCTTGACCATACCAACACCTTCCCAGAAGGGGAGGAGTCACTCTGAAGGGTCACTCTGAAGGATGTTTGCCTTTTCATTACTTCACATTTAGAAAAGTTTCAGAGCTTAAAACCAAAATCTTTTGTGAAGAAAGATAACTCAAATGGAAGAGCTTCCCCCAAATTTCCTAAGTCAAGTTGTTCTTGCCAGAGACAGCAGAGAAGATAGGACAGGTATAGTTTGCTCATTGTTGTTTTTTCTTAAAGGTGCTAACAAAGTCTATTATCTCTAAATGGACTTCCATTGTAATGATTGAAATATAAGCAGCATAGAGTAAATAGCAGTTACACATTTAAATGAGATAGTCGAACTTTAAAATTAGAGGCTGGCAATTCTATATTACCTTGACAATCATTACATACAAGTATACTTTATAAACTTGCCAGACTGATTAATTCAGTCTTAGTATAACTATTCTTTATTATCTAAGGTAACTTAAAACAAAAGAGGTGAAAATTCAACTTGAAGCTAGAGGCAAATGTCACAAAGAGCAGTGCTCAGAAGAATCCCAAGTAATTTCTCAGCCTAATAAGAGACCCCATAAACTTAACTGAACTATTTCTTAACCGTTCTGATAAGACTCCTTTTAAGATTGGTTTTATCCAATCTTAAATCCAAATCCAAAATTGTTTTTCCTTATATCAGCCCAAAGTTTATAATCTTGTTATTTTTTTTAAATCAGTAACAGAGATATAAGCAGAAGTTAGAAGCTTCTGAACTCCAGGCAGGGAGAATACAGAAGATAACTAATAAAATCATTTCTTATTAGACTAGTTAATTTTTCAGTTAGGCCTCCACATGCTAACCTTCCAGATAATTAAGGCTATTGATCTAAGAGCCCAGTTTTCTAAAGCATTCTCATAGGACTGAGGCAATCTGGAATGTAGGGTTTATCAATATGATGTATCAGCATCATTAATACTCAAACACAACATCTTTTCAAAATCATCAGGAATTCACATGTAAATAGCAGCATAAGCTAGTAATTTTCTTATTAAAAGTGATATGGTAGTGCCCTCTGGTGGTAACATTTAGCATTCTCCCCTGATAATGCATCTTGTGAAATGTAAAAAGTGCATTTGTATTTGAGAATATCAAAATCTGAGATTACAAAGGAAAAATTCATCGTGCTTCAGAATCTCTCTCTCTCTCTCTTTTTTTTCCTTCAAACACATTGGTAAGAAAGTAAAGGTAAATCCCTGAGCCCTACTCCCAGGAATCAAACTGACAGTCATAGGAATCTTGTCAATCCCTGTTAAGAGATTTACATACTGGTTCTAGACCTCAACTGAGAAGTTTTTGCATTTTCTAGCTTGGCTTTTACATCTATGGGTTTCTCAAAAAACCTCACCAATGCTGGTTCATTCAACAAAGATGCAAGAATCTGTTCAAATGCAAATGACCACTGAGGTTCCTTCTTGAGAGAGGAAGGATCTTTCTCCTCCAAGTGGCTCTCTGTATTCACCGTACTGGGTCCTTCAGAAGCACAGACAGTATCAGAGAATCCCTTGGCTGATGATATAGGACTATGTAGTTTCCTTCCAACTTCTTCCATCCTGAGCAAGAGGCTGGTTACAACAGCAATGGCTTGATACAATGACTCTTCTTCAGGGTCTCCATGAAATAAGTTATATAGGGTCTTTGAAAACTGCATAAATTGAGACTAGAAGACACAAGTTGGAAATATCACATTTGAATATTATATTAGCAAATATAAAGAGAACTTAGAAGTGAGTGGTCACCTATATAGAATTTGAACTACATAATCTTAGAAGTTCTAAAAAATGGGAACTAATCCTCAAATAAATCTTGGCTCTAGAAAGATGGGTATGACCCATGGAAGAGTATTTCATGTAAGTCCTTTCATTTATTGCACATTATATTTAGGATGACAAATTCCTGAACAGTTTACCTGGCAGGTGCATAATGGTACTTTTAATTTGCACATTCCTATATTTCCCTACATGAAATTAATTTTTCCATTAACTAATCCTAATGAAAGACTGAAGAATGAGTTCTACCTAATCTCCCCAAAGGGCTAGAGTAAACAGCTCAGCTAAACTACTGAAAGGAAGAATGACTTTGGAGACCTATCAAGTAGTACAAGGTAGATCCCTAAGGAGCCTATTTAGATATGTTTCTCTTTAAAGGATAAGGTGAGGCCCAAATGGAGAGAGAAACTGGTTTGTTTGCTAATAGCTCCTAGATAATTCATAAACATTTCTAGAAGATGTTTTGGGGGCATTTTATCAATATAAAAAAGCAATACTGAGCAGAATGCTTGTCCTGCATGCAGGAGACCTGGGTTCGATTCCCAGACCTTGCACTCAAAAAAAATAAAAGCAATATCAATCAACACAAGAGTACTATAAGTTAATCATCCTATCAGAAAAATTTACCTGTAAATAAAAAACACATTCAAAGGATCTACTTTTAAAAAATATATTGTAACAAACTTTTAGTTTTACTTCCCTTTCTTAGTCTGTAGTATTGTTCATTTATAATAATTTTAGAAAAATGCATTATAGTGACTATTTTCTAAAGGTGCTTCTAGTCCATTGAGAAATATTTCCAATTATTATAAAGTTGTGGAGATCCTCAGTATGTGCTCCAACTGGATTTTAATTAAGAAAAACTAAAAGGTCATATTCTGACCACATAGTATGTAAGAAAGTGATAAATTTAGAATTGTGTCAACAGTATTACTAGTATTGACTGAGTAGATTTAAATACAAGATCATTAGCAATCAGGGTAGGACCTATCTTAGTTATTTTTTATTCACATTTACTAGCATTGGGCTTGGCATTTAGTAGGAATTAAAAAATGCTTCCTGAATAAATGAGTATTTCCAATAAAGCTAGAAATGAAGGCACTGAACTAAATGTTATACAAACATTTTCATAGATACAAATATCATGGTAGAGGAACTATACTGAAACATTATATGCATTTAAGTGTTCAAAGTAAAATATCATTAAAAAATTTGTTCCCACTCATCTGTGCTCATCTAAAACTTAGAGATGACACATAGGTAGATTATGCAACTATTTTTATAATAGAATGTTAGCTGTTTTACAGTTGTATACACCAAAATTCATACCAAGATATTAGATGCTAGATTTTTCTCCTTGAAAATACTATACCTGATTCATTCTTGGTAAATCCTTAATGTTTTCTTCTTTTTTGAAAAGCTCATTCTGCCACTGACTTAGATATGCTTGAATATCAACTCTTCCTTTGCCTGAGTGAAGGGAATAAAACCATTTTATAATGAACATCCCATTATATTCTCCCAAATCACAAAAAGTATAATTATGATTAAAACAAATTTCCATGCTATATAAGATTCCATAATCTTAAAATCCAGGCAGTAACCTGAATTACCTTTTATTTAACCCACTGGATCTCAGAATACTTTCTCTATTTCCATTTAGACTAAAAGTTTTTCTTTGGGAAGGCTGAGGAATAGGGAAGGTGTGAGGAAAGCGGGAGAAAGGATGCAATTTCATGTAGACATTCTCATGTATACTAAAAAGTTTAGAACAGCCTCTATAAGATAGTCTTAATATATAAATACCACAGTGATCTAAAGTAGCTCTTTTTGAAATGTTGAAAACCCTACTTATTCATTCCTTAAAACAATTCAATGGAGATGCTGTTGGTGTGAATTTATTATTATTTAGGATCCCCTGGAAAACTGGGTAGAAACGCTGAATGAAATGGGGAATTTGCCATATTTAAATAGATCCTCAGCAATTAATAATGCTTTAACTAAATATTTTTTAAATGATGGACTTTTGGAGAGCAATTTGATAGTCTCTATCAAAATATTACAGGTTCATAATGTGCAAAATATTATGTGTGTCCAGCATTCCCACACTTCTATGACTCTATCCTATCCTAAACAAATATAAAGTATCCTTATATACATATATAAATATTTGCTGCAGAATTGTTTGCAATAAAAATACTTAAAACAATCTAAATGTCCATCACTATAGGGCTTGTAATTGACATAAATTATGGCATACTAAATAAATTATTTAGTATTTATTACTAAACAATGTAATACTCTGTATCCATTAAAAAGGATGAAGCAGATCCAAACATGCTGACATGAAAACATGTCCATGATATACTGCAAAATCAAAAAAGCAAACTGTAGAATAATATTTATGGAATGATTCTATTTTTAAAGAGAAATGTTAATATGTTTGTGTATGCACAGACACAAGTCTGAGAGGATATACACCAAAATGTTTGTAGCATTTACCTCAGGGTGGGGTTGAAAGAGGGTTATGAGTATTTCTGTACTGTTTGAATTTCTTTTATAAGGGTTATTTAATTATTGTTATAATTAAAAATAAGTATCAACTAATAAAATTGAATATGGGTCAAATATATTTTCTACAACTTCTGAGGCTTAAATATCAAAAGAAGAAAAAATAAATTGCTACACTGACATAATGGACCTGGAAAAACTCTTAGGACAAATCAATAGACTTTAAAGGGAATCTACCTTTTCCCTTGTGTAGTTAATCTAATTTATAAAACAATAACTTAATAAGCTAAATAATATTCCAAGACCACAGTACCTTTTTCAGGAATGTTTTTTACTGATTTTTCTTCCTTCTCATTTGCAGGCATGGAAACTAGAGAAAAAGAGGACAACTTCATTACGCAAGATATTTAACAATAACTTTGGACATTAATATAATATTCTATATAAATACTTATAAACATGTTACTTTTTTAATTCAGCAAACCAATTTTAGCTGAAATGATTTCCCATCATTAGAACATAAATTATTTAGGAACTTTCCTAATAAAATGAGCCTTGGAAAAATCTATATAAAAAGTCTGAGAAGGAAGTATGCCAAATATTATAGTTTATTGATGTGTGATATTTTCTTCTTTGGACGTCCCTCAAATTAAACTGTATTACTTTTATGATCAGGAAAAAAGAAAAGAAAAAATAAAACAGCACACTGGTAGTCAGAAGTCTGGGCTTCTTGACCTGGTTTTGGTATAACTCATTGTTTAATTTCTCCTCTCTGGGTCTCAGGGCCCTTCTCTATAAACTTAAGGGACTTGATGATTTGTAATGTTTCTTCAAACAATGTTTCAATACTTTAGTATATAGTAAACACAGACATACACTACTTGGAATTCATCTCTACAAGACATTGTGAAAATGAAGCAAAAGACTCAAAAATAAGCTCTTATCACTTCCAAATTAAGCCTTGGGGATAGATTCACCTCTGTCTCCTACATCCACAGTAATTTATAATAAGTATTCACTGAATAATAGCTATAATTCAATCATCAAAGAGTCTATTGTCTTCATTGTAATTTAACAAAACATGAAAATGGGCTGACATATTATAGAAATTTTTGTAACATTAGTAGAAGCAAATTACATTTTCATTTTCCAGTAAGGAAGAAATTCTATAAATCAAAATCCTCAAATGCAGTCTGATTAATCAAATATTTATGGAGTACTTAGCATGTACTTAGCAGTGTGCTAGGCAGGATAAAAGAAGTATAAGGCATTATTAACTGAAATTTACTAGTTGTAGGTGGATAAAGAATATCTCAGCCAGGAAAATCCCTATGAGAGACTAATCATCAACAAAGATAAGCTTTTAAACAGATATTTACCATGGAGCTGACTGAAATAGAGTAATTCTTCCTTGGAAAGGTCATCTCCTTTTGAAGGGTCCTGAGATTTCACATCAGTATAAGCTG
The DNA here is from genome assembly GCA_004026745.1 of Myrmecophaga tridactyla. Taxonomy (NCBI): domain Eukaryota; kingdom Metazoa; phylum Chordata; class Mammalia; order Pilosa; family Myrmecophagidae; genus Myrmecophaga; species Myrmecophaga tridactyla. The sequence goes on along the minus strand of PVIY010021572.1, from coordinate 29,262 downwards.
AAAACAGATAATCTAAATCACATTTACTAATAATGAGGGACAGAGATGGGATCTATATTGGGTCAGGTAAATCTGGGGGCATGAGGTTAAACAAATGGTATCTGTGTAAGGCAGTCTTATGTGAAGAGATATGGAAGTAGTCTACTCTACTGTATAGCAAATAACAAGTACTTGGTCACTTTAGTTATGTTATTTATCCTAGGTGCTTTTTAATAGTTTTCCAAGAGCCATTACTTGCTGAAATAAGAAAATCTAGCATTTGAAAATTTCTGAAAATGTGACCTCAATCATTTAAACAACTTCTTTAACAACAAAATGAGGAACTATAATAACTTTCTAGATTATATATATATACATACACAGACATATATAATCTGTAGATTTTATTGAGATATATTCACATATCATATATTCCATCCATAGTGTACAATCAATGCCTCACAGTTATCATCACCTAGTTGTGCAATCATCACAATCAATTTTAGACCATTTCCATCGCTCCAAAAAGAAAAATATCAGATAGACACAAAAGAAAACCCAAAATGTGCCATATCCCTTATCTCCTCGTATTATTGACCCCTAGTATTGGTTTGATACACCTGTTACTGTTGTTGAAAGAATATTAAGTTATTACTGTTAAGTATAGTCCGTAGTTTGCAATAGGTAATTTTTTCCCACATACCATTCTATTATTAACTCTTTGTACAAGGGTCATACATTTGTACTAGTTCATGCAAGAACTTATTTATCTTTGTAGTGTTAATTGGTGACATACAAGACTCCAAATAACCCCTTTCAACTAAATTCACCTACAATACAGCACTATTACTTATAATCCCAATAATCAGCTACCCTCACCTCTATCCATTTCAAAACACTTAAGTTCAACCTCATTAAAAATTCTGTACATAATAGATAACCACTCCCCCTTCTCTAGCTTCTATCTCTAGGTAGCCTATATTCTATATTTTAAGATTCTGAATTTACATATTCTAGTTAGTATATATTAGTGAAATCATACAAAATCTGTCCTTTTGTGTCTGACTTATTTCACTCAGCATTATATCCTCAAGTCTCATCCATGCTGTTGCACGCTTCAAGACCTCATTCCTTCTTAGTGCTGCATTATATTCCATCGTATACATACACCAAAGTTTGTTTATCTACTTATCTATTGATGGACACTTAGACTGTTTTCATCTTTTGGCAATTGTGAATAATGCTGCTATGAACATCAGTGTGCAAATGTCTGTTTGTGTCCCTGCTTTCAGATCTTCTAGGTATAAACGGAGCAGCGGAATTGCCAGGTCATAGGGCAACTCAGTTTTCTGAGAAACTGCCAAACTCTCTTTCACAGTGGCTGTACCACTTTACATTCCCCAGCAGTGAGCAAGTGCTCCCATTCTCCACATCCTCTCCAACACTTGTAGTTTCCTGTTTGTTTAATAATGGCCTTTCTTATATGTGTAAGATGATAGTTCATTGTGGTTTTGATTTGCATTTCCGTAATAGTCAGTGAAGATGAACATATTTTCAGGTGCTTTTTAGCCATTTGAATTTCCTCTTCAGAGAAATGTCTATTAATATCTTTTGCCTATTTTATAATTGGGTTGTTTGTTCTTTTCTAGATTATATTTTAAAACCAAAAGCAGTAAATGTTAAATTTAGCAAGGAAACTATGTTTAGATATACAAGTAATAGAGAAAACATGTAGTTTTGCTTTACTTCCTATTTGCACTTTAAGAGGTACATAACATTTTTCATCCCTCCTCTGAAAATGTATTTGATGGCAATATTAGACATGCTAATGGTAATTTGGCTTTACAATATAATCTCCTTTTATAATTAAATTATTAGGTAGTTTATCTTTAATGCTGTGTTGGTGATTTGAGCATGTGAAGGGGTTAAAGATGGCTTTTTGCTTTTAGGTCTGGTGAAAAAATGGGTTCCTGGTTATCCTGAGAAGACTCTAAACGGAACCCAGATGTAGCTTTAGAAAATTTATGAGGTACTAATTGTTTTTGTGAATTACTCTACCTAAAACTAAAGGTCCTTTTGCAGTATTTTTTTTAGTTTTAAGCCTAAGACTGTTTTCCCAAAGGATCGATCAGATCTGGGAAAGGCAGCTTCTCAAGGTCAGTGGGAAACACTTAAACAAATTGGTGTGGTAATTTTGAGGCAGTATGGTAGAAAAGAATGAAACCTGAGATTTGGAGTCAGCGTTTGAATCCTGGCTATGTAATTTACTAGCTTGTGATTTTTGGCAAGTTATTTAATCTTTCTGACACTCAGTATCTTCATCATCAAAATCAGAAGGACAATACCACTTTTGAGGGCATTTTGAGGATTAAATAAAAGAATGCATGTAAAGTAAATGCCTTGACAGAGCAAGTCTCAATAAATGGTTACTTTTTTCCCCTCCTTTTTCCAAATCTTTAATATCTTTGTTGCCTGTTCTCACTTTCATGGATAATTCGTAGTATTTTACCAGTTTGGCAGTTTGTCTAAAATTAAATTCTACTCTTAATGACAACAACCATCAACATTATACGAATATTCAAATGACATGTAGTTCCTGTATACAAACTATTTATCATTAAACAAACTGACCACTAATAGGAAGAAAACTTGTGAATCCATGTGTTACATAAAATCTCTTAAACAAAATTTACTATATATTAGCAAAAGTAGTGGTAATATGATCTGTTGGCCACAAAGAAGCAATGACCTTATATCATATTGAAAATTTTTATTTATTAAAATGGAATTATATCTCTAATTATACTTGTTAAAATGGAATCAACTCCTTCTATACATCACTATAGACTGTTAAAATCTTACCTGGAGGAATATGCAGCTTAAAAAGCAGCTTAAGCTTCTCAGTAAAACTTCCATTGTACATTATGTCTGTTCAATAAAATTCAACTGTAAATAATCATATACTCAAAGTACATTCAACCAATTCCAGCAGCATGGAGTAATTAAGAGAGAGATATTATCCAGGAATCAGAATTCAGAAACCTTCTGTTACTTAAGCTAACAGTTAAACCACCACCCAGGCAGCCGTATTCTTTCCCTCAACTGTGTAAGTAAAATATGCTTTATCAAAGGGATAAAATGCTCTTCTGCTGATCACTTCTTACACAACCTCAGATTTTATTTTCTTTTGAATGAGGCTTTATGTCTTATTTGGGGAGAGGACTGCTCTTCAAAGGGAAACCTCTGTTAACGAAATATGCTGGGGTGTCTGGAAGCAAAGAAATAAATGACATAACTGGTGGACTATCTATAGGCACAACCTGTTTGTTAGATATTTTCTCCTGCTACTTTTCTAGGCCATGTGGCTGGATTTTTACATAGGTAAAAATTGGTTCTGAAGCATCCACACAACCTGAATATGGGAAAAATGTGATAGTTTCTTCCTTCATTTAACCATCAAAATATCCATATCTAATAGCTTGCTTTTCTGGGAGGTTTGGGGGAAAATGAGCTCAATCTACTTAGATTTGGCAACAAACACAGAAAAGGTCCGATTATTGCTAATGCTGGAGACACTATAATCCAGGGTGATATAATATGACTACACGAGTGATAATAGACAGTGCTAAATATTTCTAGAGGTTCTTTTATTTTTTGCTTGAAAAAAGAATTATTAGATATCATCCTACCAATTGCAGAGGAGAATTCTTTGAAGTTTATAAGGCGGTCAGAGTTTTCATCCAACAATCTGAATGTCCATAAAGCTAGAGAGTCTCTATTTGCAGAATGAGCCCAGGGACTCAACAAGTGATACAACACTCTGAACTGCTGGCAGTCAATCTGATACTGTTCCAAATATGGCAGACTGGGGTCATGGTGCGTCAATACTGGGTAATTTGAGCACCAGTAATAAGAAAAAAACAGCTCTTTCTATTAAAAGCAAATAAAGAAAAGTCATTAAATCAGAAAAAGTAATTTCAGAAGGTTTTTTTTAAAAACATGTCAAAATAATTAAAGATATATTAAGAGGATTTTGTGATAAAATTCTGCTAAAAGAGTATTTTCACTTAAATAACAACAGTACCTTAAAGATGACATAAAGTTCATCCAATTCATGAAGCCTCAATTTCACATCTTGTGATACGACTCGCAACTTTAAAAAGATTAAAAGCAATTTAGAATTTAACACTTCAATAGAGAAATTCTCTTTGAATTAATTTCTAGATCTCCCTCTGCTAGAAGGAACTTCAGTTTTCCCTTAATTCTTTAAAGGAATAACAAAGGTAAATTCACCTATTTTATCCTTTGAAAGAGTTGTATGTACACCATAAAAAAAAAGTTGTACATAGACTAGAGTTCAGTTGAACTCCATGTACCCAGAAATCACTGCTAAAGGGACACCCACTTAATGTTCATAAATATAAGCAATAATTTTTAAGTCTCATTCCATATACTTATCTCTTACCACATAAGCAATTTGTCAAGTTATCATGTGGGGTTGTATTGAACACTTCAAAGGCACCGAGAGCTACATATCCCCCTCTGTGCCAAAAACCATAATCCAAGAAGTAATAAGTTTAAGAAACATGTAATTTTATCCTACTCCATGAAGAATAAGCACCAACAGTAGAATCATAATGATATTTAAGAAATTTAAAAGCAAAGGTAAAGATAAAAGCTAATAAACCCAGAAGAATGGACAAATAAAACTGAGGGTTGGTTAACAAAAAATAAATCTAATAGACAACTTTCTGGCAAGTGTAATAAAAGAAAGCACAAATAAACATCATTGAAATTAAACAAACAATGGATTAAAGAGGAAATCACAAGTGAAATTAGAATATGTCTTGAGATAAATGCAAATGAAAATACAACATTCTAAAACTTATAGATGAAGTGAGGCAGTGTTAAGAGAGATTTGTTTTTTTTTAGGTGCATGGTTCAGGAATCGAATCCAGGCCTCCCACATGGAAGGCAAGCATTCTACCACTGAACCACCTGTGCATCCAAGAGGGAATTTTATAGCTCTAAATGCTTACACTAAAAAAGAAGAGAGACTTCAAATCAGAAAACTAACCTCAAAACTGGAAGAACTAGAAAAAGAAGAAAAACTAAACCCAAAGTGAGCAGAAGGAAGGAAATAACAAAGAACAGAGTGAAGATAAATGAAAGAGAAAACAAAAAAACAAAAGAATCACAAAACCAAAAGCTGTTTCTTTGAAAAGATCAATAAAGCGGACAAACCTCTAGCTACGCTGACAAAGAAAAAAAAGAGAAGATACAAATAACGAAGTCAGAAGTGAAAACTGGGACATTATTACTGACCCCACTAAAATAAAAAAGACTATGAGAGGATACTATGACAGCTGCATGCCAATAAATTAGATAACCTCGGTGAAATAGACAAATTTTTAGAAACATATAAATGACCTACATTGACTAAAGAAGAAATAGAAGATCTTGACAAAACAATTATTAGTAAAGAGATTGAATCAGTAATAAAAAATTCTCAACAAAATACTAACAAACTGAATCCAAAAGCATATTAAAATAATTATACACCATGATCAGGATTTATTGCTGGTATGCAAGGTTGGTTAAACATAAGAAAATCAATTAATGTAATATACCACATTAAAATAATGAAGGGAAAAAAAAACACATCATCATTTCAATTGACACAGAAAAGGCACTTGACAAAATCCGGCACCCATCTTGATAAATACACTTAGAACACTAGGAATAGAAGGAAACATCTTCGACAAGATGAAGGGCATATTTGAAAATTCCACAGCTAATAGAGTACTTAATGGTGAAAGATTAAAAATTTTCTCTCTAAGATCAGTAACACAACAAGGATGCCCACTATCACCACTGATAATTAACCCTGTTCTGGAAGTTCTTGCCAGAGCAGTTAGGCAAGAAAAAGAAATAAAAGATGTCGGAATTGATAAAGTAGTTGTAGAACTTTCCCTACTTGCAGATGACATGATCCTTTATACAGAAAATCATGAAAAATCCACAACAAAGCTCCTAGAGCTAATAGATGCAGCAGTAAAGTGGAAGAATATGAGATCAACACTGCAAAATTAGTAGTGTCTCTATATACAAGCAATGAACAATCAGAAGAAATCAAGGAAAGAATTCCATTCACAATAGCAACTAAAAGAATAAATAGCAGGAATAAATCTAACCAAGGATGTAAATGACTTGTACATAAAAAACTATAAAACATTGCTAAAAGAAATCAAAGAAGACCTAAATAAATGGAAGGGCATTCTGTTCATGGATTAGAAGACTAAATATTGTTAAGATGTCAATACTACCTAAAGTAATTTATACATTCAATGCAATGCCAATCAAAATTCCAACAACCTTCTTTGAAAAACTGGAAAACCCAATCAAATTTATATGTAAAGGGTAAGGGACCCTGAAGAGCTAAACCTATCTTGCAAAGGAAGAATAAACTTAGAGGCCTCAAAATTCTGATCTTAAAACTTATTACAGGGCAACGAGGGCTAAGTGGCAGAGTTCTTGCCTGCCATGCCTGAGACTCGGGTTCATTTCCCGGAGACTGCCCATGCAAACAAAACAAAACAAAACGAAACTTATTACAAAGCCACAGTAATCAAAACAGCATGGTGCAATAGAGTTGAGAGGTTATCCTGGAGGTTATTTTTTTCTTTTGTTATTAATTTTTTAATTAAAAAATACATAACAGCAAACAAACACAAACATTCTTAACTTATGATCATTCCGTTCTACATATACAATCAGTAATTCACAATATCATCACATAGTTGCATATTATCGTGATCATTTCTTAGAATATTTGCATCAATTCAGAAAAAGAAATAAAAAGACAACAGAAAAGAATTCATACATACCATACTCCTTACCCCTCCCTTTCACTGATCACTAGCATTTCAATCTAAATTTATTTTAACATTTGTTCCCCCTATTAAATTATTTTTATTCCGTATGTTTTACTCATTTGTTGATAAGGTAGATAAAAGGAGCATCAGGCACAAGGTTTTCACCATCACACAGTCACATTGTGAAAGCTATATCATTATACAATCATCTTCAAGAAACATGGCTGCTGGAACACAGTTCTACATTTTCAGGGCATTCCCTCCAGCGTCTCCATTACATCTTGAATAACAAGGTGATATCTATTTAATGTGTAAGGATAACCTCCAGGATAACCTCTCGACTCTGTTTGGAATCTCTCAGCCATTGACACTTTATTTTGTCTCATTTCTCTCTTCCCCCTTTTAGTCGAGAAGGTTTTCTCAATCCCTTGATGCTGAGTCCCAGCTTATTCTAGGTTTCTGTCCCACGTTGTGAGGAAGGTTTACACCCCTGGGAGTCATGTCCCATGTAGACAGGGGGAGGACGGTGAGTTAGGTTGTTATGTTGGCTGGAGAGAGAGACCACATCTGAGCAACAGAAGAGGTTTTCTTGGGGGTAACACTTAGGCCTAATTTTAAGTAGGCTTAGCCTATCCTTTGCGGGATTAAGTTTCATATGAACAACCCCCAAGATTGGAGGCTCAGCCTATAGCTTTGGTTGTCTGCACTGCTTGTGAGAATATCAAGAATTCCAGGAGGTTATTTTTACACATGATATAGATATCCCCTTTTTAGTCTAAGGTGTATTAGAGGGGCTAGAGGTGCCTGAAACTGTAGAGCTGTGTTCCAGTAGCCATGTTTCTTGAAGATGATTGTAGAATGATACAGCTTTCGCAATGTGACTGTGTGATTGTGAAAACCTTGTGTCTAATGCTCCTTTTACCTACGGTATGGCCAGATGATTAAAATATATGAATTAAAAATAAACAAATAATAGGGGGAACAAATGTTAAAAACAATAATAGATGGATACATGGGGGAAAATGTACCTATTTCAAACTATGAATTATGGTTAACAGTAATATTTTAATATTCTTTCATTAGCAGTTAACAAATGTACCATAGCAATACTATGGGTTAATGGGTGGGTGGGTGGGGGGAGGGATAAGGGGTATGGGAGGATTTGGGTTTTATTTTTTAGTTTCATTTCCTTTCTGGAGTAATAAAAATGTTCCAAAATTGATCACGGAGGTGTATGCACAACTATGTGATGATACTGTAAATCAGTGATTGTATACTTCAGATGGTTTGTATGGTGTGTGATGTATCTCAATAAAACTGTATTAAAAAACCAGCATGGTACTGGTACAAGGACAGACATATAGACCAATAAAATATAATTGAGAGCTCAAGCATCAAGCCTCACATTTATGGCCAACTGATTTTTGACAATTGGAAAAGAACAGTTTCCCCAACAAGTGGTGCTGGGAAAAGTGGATCTCATTTGCAAAAAAGAAAAAAAAAGAGGATCCCCTAACTCACAACATATACCAAAAAAGTGAACTAAAAATAGATCAAACACGGTAATATAAGCTAGAACTATCAAACTCCTAGAATAAAATGAAGGAAAGCATCTTCAAGACCTTGTAATAGGCAATTATTTCTTAGGACTATACCCAAAGCATCAGCTACAAAAAAGAAAAAGATAGATAAATGGGGCCTCATCAAAGTGAAACACTTTTGTTCTGCAAAGGACATTATCATGAAAATAAAATAGCAGCTTACACAATGGGAGAAAATATTTAGAGACCACATATCTGATAAAGGTTTACTATCCAGAATATATAAAGAAATCCTTTAACTTAACAATAAAAAGGCCAACGACACAATCAAAAGATGGGCAAAAGACTTAAATAGCCATCTCTCCAAAGAAAATATACAGATGGCCAAAAATCACATGAAAAGATTCTTAACATCAATAGTTATTAGATAAATGCAGATCAAAACAACAATGAGATACCATTTCACAGCCATCAGAATGACTGCTATTAAAAATAAGTTTTGGAGAGGATGCAGAGAAATAAGAACACTTATTCGTTGCTGGTGGCAATGTAAAATGGTACAAGTGTTATGGAAGACAGTTTACCTCAGAAAGCTAAGTATAGAATACCATGTGACCCAGCAATCCCACTACTAGGTATACACCCCAAATAATTGAAAGCAGGCACTTGAATAGATATTTGCACACTGTTGTTCATGGCAATATTATTCATATTTGCCAAAAGATGGAAGCAAACCAAAAATCCTCAACTGATGAATGTAAATAAAATGTGGCATATAAATACAATGGAATATTATTCAGACATGAAAGGAAAGAAGTCCTGATACATGTGACAACATGGATGAACCTTGAAGATATCATGTTAAATGAAATAAGCCAGATACAAAAGAACAAATACTGGATGATATCAGTGATGGGAAACAATTAGAATAAGCAAACTCATAGAGTCAGAATCTAGAATACAGGTTACCAGGGGATGGGGGTGGGAATAGGGAATGGGAAGTTAAGACTTAAAATGTACAGAGTTCCTATTTGGAATGAAAGATGTATTTTGGTAATGGATGGTCGTGATGGTAGCACAACATTGTGAATGCAATTAACAAGCACTGAATATAAATATGATTAAAAGGGGAAATGTTAGATTGTATATGTGGTTACAGATTAAACATTTTTTAAAAATTCATGGAACTGCACTGCACGGATGGTGTATCCTAAGTTGAGCCATAGACTTTGATTAGTAGTCCACTTATAAAAATGTGCTGTCATCAGTTGTAATAGGTATTTCACATTAATGCAGGGTATTGGTGGTGTGGTGGTATATGGTATTTTATACATAATTGTTCTGTAACTCCACAACCCAATAAAAAATTAAAAATTTAAATAAATTTTAAAAAGGGCTCAGCACATAGAAGATACCATTAAATATCTGTTGAATGAATTTCATAGGCTTTATACCAATATATCTGAAAGACTACATGATATGGATAATTCTTTAGGAAAATAAAAATATCCAAGATTAACTCAGGAAAAGTAAGAAAATGTGAATAGACAGAACAGAAAAGGTAGTCAAAGATCTGCTTCCCATCATAAGGCAAGAGAACCAGATGGCTTTTCAGCTCATCTCAGTCTTCAAGTAGCAGATAATTCCTATGTGATGTAACCTATTCCAGAGCATAGAAAAATATGGATTATTCCTAAATTCATTCTATGACATAAGTACAACTCTGATATAAAAGCCAAAGTTAGCAGAAGAAAACTATAAACCAATGTCATTTTGAGAGATATGGAAAGAAATTATCTAAACTAGTAACAAAATTGTCAAAGCATAATATTAAAAGAATATATCATGACCAAATAGGATTTATTTCACAAATGCAATGGAAGTCTAATATTAGGAATTATTTGTTATAATCACTACATTAACAAAGTAGAAAAAATTATAATCTCAATAAGATGAAAAAGTCATTTGGTCAAAGTTAACTATCATCTTGATTTTTTAAAAAAGTAAAAAACCTGTTAACCTAGAAACAGAAGAAAACTTTAATTTGGTAAAGGACATCATTCAGAAATCAACAGTAAACATAATTCCTAACAATAAAATACTAGAGGAATTCCTATTACATTTGGGAATAAGACAAGGAAGTCTCCAGCAGCTATTATTTAATACTTCTCTGAAGATTCTACCCAAAGCAATAAGACAAAAAAAAGGAATTATATTAGGAAGAGACAAGGAAGTCTCCAGCAGCTATTATTTAATACTTCTCTGAAGATTCTACCCAAAGCAATAAGACAAAAAAAGGGAATTATATTAGGAAGAATCAAAGCTGGAAATGATAGGCTAGTCTGCCCATAAAATTAAAAATATTCAACTGAAAAAACATTCAAATTAATGAATCAGTAGTTTGGCCATCTGCAAAAGAATATATTAATAGACCAATAAACAATTGGAAAATGTAAGGAAAAAAGATTTCATTCATTTTATCAACAAAACCATAAAATATATAAGAAGAATAAACTTAAGAAATGTTAAGACCTTTATGATGAAAAATATAAAGGATGTTACTAAAGGATGTTAAGAAAGACATTTCATTAAAATGGATATTTAAAAAGCTTTATGAGATTTTAAAATGGACACAAATTTCAAACTAGCCATCGTAATTAAAATGTGGTATAGCTACAGGAACAAAAAGATAAAGTCCAGAAGCAAACCCATGTATATAGTAATTTAGCATATGACAAAGACAAAGTCAAATAAAGTAAGGATGGACTATTCAATAAATGGTATGAAACAATATGCTAGTTCAGTTGGAAAAAAACAACATTAGAACCCTAGTCACACCATAAACAAAATAGATACTCTACGTATAGTAAAGATGTAAATATTTTTAAAATAAAGCAATGTAAGTATTATAAGGCAATATGAGAAAATGTTTTTATATTTTATATTTTAGGAAAGTCCTTGGCAAATCTGACATGAAACCCAGACATTATGTAAGAACAAAGGGTAACACTTGACTACATAAAAATTTGTAACTGGTGTACACTGAAAGAATCATAAAAAATGAAAAAAAAAATAGACTAGGCGAGGGGATATTAGTCACCAATATAACTGACATAGAATTAACACCGCTAATATAAAAAGAACTCCTACCTATCAATAAATAAAAGACAATCTCTTAGAAAAATGGGCAAAGGCTTTGAACAGGTAACTGAGAGAAGAAATGAAAAAGGCTAATAAATATATGTGAACAAAAAATAAAAATAAAAAACAAATATATGTGACCAGTAAAGTGAAAATTAACCTGAGATTTGATTTTATCTATCAAATTGGAAGAAATTAGAAGTTTTTTGTTGCTCATCATCTCAAGCCTGACCCTATCACTGCCTGGGTGACAGTAATGCCAAATGAAAGATTTTTAGTATTTGGTGTTAATGAAAATGTGGGGAAAAGGGCATTTTTACACATTGTTGATTGGAGTATAATTTGATACAAATCTTTTGGAGAATAATTTGGCATGTCCTGTCACAATTTTCAGTGAGCATATCCTTTGACCTAGTTTCTACTTCCAGGAATCTAATTTACAGAAATACTCCTGTAAATGTGTAAGAATATTTATACAACCATGTTTCACCAAAATATTCCCTGTAAGAGAAAAAAAAAATGGAGGCATACTAAATTTACATAAATAGAGGAATAGTTAAATAAATTATGGTACATCCATAATATGGTACACTAAACATTCACGAAGAAGGGTGAGATAGATTCATATGTGCTGATATGCAATGACCATGATATATTTCTGAGTGGGAAAAGCGAGTTGCAGAACAAAGTGACTGATATGATCTCACTGAAAGCAATATATACCCACTCCTTTTCCCATTTGCCCTACACATTTGTGTCTGTAGATGCATTAAAAAAAAAGAACTGGAAGGATATTTGCTAAATCATTTTAAAATGGTTATACTTGGGGTGGGGACCTTTATATTTTACAGTTCTGTAATGTCTGAACTATTTAAAATGAGCTTGTATTACCTTACTAAATTTTTTAAAAAGTTAACATAAAAACTAAAGGGGAGGGCGGCTGCCGTGGCTCAGCAGGCAGAGCTCCGACCTGCCGTGCTGGAGGTCTGGAGTTCGATCCCTGGTGCCTCCTGCCCATATGCAAATTATAAAAAAAAAAAAAAAACTAAAGGGGACCCTCTGCTAACTATTTCACAGAGGTGTCACTGCATTATCTAATTAGATTCTTAATTTGGAATCTTCAGAAATATTTATCTTCCCAGATTTTCACCTCTGAGGACTCAGCCTTTCAGCAAGCAGGCTGTAGAAAATTGCAAACTGAATATATTAAGTTTTTAAAAAAAATGCTTTTATTGAGCAATCTCCATACACATACAGTCCAACCGTATTATACAATCAGTGAGTCGCAATATCATCATCACATAGTTGTGTGTTCTTCATCATGATCATTTTTTATAACATTTGCATCACTCCAGAAAAATAAATGAAAAGAAAAAAAAAAAACAACTCATACATCCCATACCACTTACCCCTCCCTTTCATTGACTAACATTATTCCAATCTACCCAATTTTTACCCTTTATCTCTCTCATTATTTATTTATTTCTTCTTCCTTTTTTTTTTTAAACTCATCTGTCCATACCCTGGATAAAAGGAGCATCAGACACAAGATTTCACAATCACACAGTCACATTGCAAAAGCTATATAGTTATATAGTCCTCTTCAAGAATCAAGACTACTGTATATTATGTTTTAAGAATACTTTACTTTGATTATAAATCACTAAGGTAAGAAAAAACTTTTAAATTTTTAAAGTTACAAAAACAATACAAACTCAAACAGTATAGAAGAGTATGCACAACAAAGTAAAACCCTTCCCCCTTCCAACCAAAACCCTATTAATCCCACTCACCAGAGGCAACCAATAATAATAGCTTCTTATGTATCCATTTAAATATTTTAAAGGAGAGTATTAAAATACAGTGTTTTACACCCTTTTCATTTACCTTAAGTATCCAAGGATAATCATATTTATTAACAACATTGACTACCATGTAGGTCAGCTATTCTCATTAATGAAGGACATCACAAAGAAACTATGCTTAAATACTTACAGCATAGTTTCTAACAGTGAGCTACAGTCATGTTGAACGGTCAAATAACTCAAAATATGGAATAACCAACATTATTCAATTAGAAGAAAATAACATTTCCTCTCAAATAATTTACAGTGAGCTAAGTCATGGCAAAAATCTAGCTTAAAAGTTTAGCTATTTTCATTTTCATCATACAGAATGAAAATTTTTAAATGGAATTTGGAGAAAAAAATGTAACTCCAATAGACTTTTCCCTTCAAGTAGACACTTACCACATTCTGCTTTGTCGTTTTCTCTAGGGTATGTATCACATACAATCTATTTCGACGACGCATGCTATGTATATCTTCATAACGAATATTACCATATTTCTGCAAGAAATAATATTTCAGTGGATACTCATTCATAATAAATATCTACTTCTCTTATAATTGAATTTTATCATATTCAATTCTTGGAGACCTTGGTTCTATTTTCTATTTCTAGCTATTTTCCTGACTGCTCAGTGATTATGTAAATTTTTACCATCCACATTTCAGTATTTCTATATATTCACTGTAAAGAATTCGATCTACTATGTGTCTAGATTAAGAAGACTGGTAAAATTCTCAGTCTCTAAGGAGAAAATAATTTTCACCTTTATATATAATGACAGATGTTTAAAAGTCGTTATTATTTGTGAAAGCAAGTGAACACAGTAACATTTAATGAAAAGCAAATTGAAACAGAGCAGTTTATATAACCTAGAATACCTTATAGAACTCATTTAAAACCGAAGCTGGATTTTTACCTTTACTTGCATTATTATCCAACTATTAATATACCACTACAAATATAAATATAGTATCAAACATTTTAAATATATTATGAAATTGTATTTATGATATAAAAAAACTTACCTTATTTGACTCTCTAATCAAATCTGTAATATCCACTCTAATATGACTGCTTTTATTATCAAGTGCATTTGAACTCTGTTGAACACTTGAAGGCAATGGACTATCCTTATTAGTGACACTGTCAAAGAACCTATCCAAAAGTGATATTAATACAAGAATTAGTGGAACTAAAATAATTATAGCAGAGAAAATGACGTCTAATTTCCCCCTAATTATAGTTTAATTTCAACTGAGTATAATTATTATTTCTGGATTTTGAGAGGCTCTTCTATATATGTATAATCTGGTATTTAGAGACAAGAATGAAGCCTATCAGGTCAGAATTAAGGTAATTCAGAACACAGGGGTAATATATTTTAAACCATACCTACTCTTTGAGACCAAAGGAAGAAACATTTATTTTGTCCAGAAACTAAATTTTCTGCAGTACATAATCTAACTCAACCTGTCTGGATAGTTCATTTAAACAATCAAAACACAGGAAACCCAGACTAAGAATGAGGTCCTTTAATCCTGCATAACTTAATGTAATACCTAGATACATCCTAGAATACATTAAGCAGATGATCAAAAAGTATTGACAAAGTCCCTTAAGGGATGGGGAAAAAAATGGAACTATTAAATTCTACCCCTGTGGAAACTCCTGATCCTGTGTCAAACATTAGGGACACCCAAATCAATAGGCCAAGCCCTTGATCTTGACGCTCGATCTTGTGAAGCTTATGTATGTAGCAGAGAAACTTAGCCTACCCATAGGTATGCCTAAGAGTTACTTCTGGAGGACCTCTTTTGTTCAGATGTGGCCTTTCTCTCTTTAAGCCCAACCCTGCAAGTGAAATCATTGCCCTCCCCCATATGTAGGACATGACATCCAGGGGTGAATGTCTCACTGGTGGCATGGGAGATGACTCTCAGGAATGAATCTGGCCCTGGTGCCATGGGATCAACAACGGCATCTTGACCAAGAGGGGGAAAAGAAGTGTAACAAATAAGGTGTCACTGGCTGAGAGAGTTCAAATAGAGCCAAGAGGCTACTCTGGAGGTCACTCTTAGGCAAGTTTCAGTTAGTCCTTGCTACCTAAGATAACTTGTCAAACCCCAACCAAAACCATTCCAGCCAATCTTGAAGAACACCTAGAGCAATATATAAGATTCTACAAAGGTTCCATGCACTAGGGTAACTTTCCAGATCCTACAACTTCCAGATGGGTCCCTGGACCAGATAAGTCCTGAAATGCAGAGAGGCCAGCCTTTCCAAAACATCAAGTAGTTCCATCCCTCTATCCCGTATTATCAACAGGCCCTTCCAACATGAAAAAGTTAGAATGGGCATAGCCCAAATGCCCCTAAAGAGTGGGAGAAAGATCAAAGGTGATGGTGGAGTTATACAGAGAAGGTAGGGTTTAATAAACGGGTATGATTGTTGAATCATTATACTGATATTTCTTTTAGTCTTCCGTATTTTAGAGCAGCTAGAAGTAAAAACCTAAAACTGTAGAATTGTAACTCATACCAAACTCTGAAATCTGTTCTACAACTAATTGTTGCGATGTGCTTTGAAATTTATTGTTTTGTATATACATTATTTTCACAAAAAGGGGAAAAAAAGTCAATTGTGATGTAAAAAATATTTATTCCTTCTAGCCTCCTATATTCTGGAGCAGCTAGAAGGAAAAATCTGAGCTGATGGTATGGTAGCCCATGACAAACTCTGGGATCTATCCTGTAACTTGTTGAAGGGTGCTTTGAAAACTACTGTTTTTTTTTCTTTCTTTGTTTAGTATATATGTTATATTATACAATAAAAAAGTTTAAAAATTTTCAACTGAGTAGACAAAGTACAGTCTTATAAAGAAGTAGAATTGAGGATCGTTGGTAATATGGAAGGTGTGGGTGGAGGAAATGGAATTGTGAAGAAATCATTTCAGAAGGGGAGAAAAGACCATGAGAGGGAAGCAAACAGACTCAGAGAGCACTCAGTGAATACAACATAGCCCTGTAAGGATGGAATATAGAATATGTAGAGGCATATAAGGAGAAATAAATTAAGAATGGTTTATCGAGGCCTTATAACAGAAAATTCTGAATGCTAGAATGAGCCGTTTCCATTTTATTTTGTACATAATGGAATTTGATGCACCATTATAACTTTTGTCCATTCAAATATTCATTCAACATATATGTATATGTGTGTATATATATATACATTTATATCTACATGTGTGTACATATACACACACACACACACACACAACACACATGTGCTCCAATACAAAATTGCATACATACAAAAGCTATTAGTAAAATAAAGTGCAACCTGACTGAAACCACTTGGAAACTAGCACAATTTCCCCTACTGGACATTTCACATTATGAGCTACTGTTTACCACCCTCAAATTACTTTTACACAGGGACACTTTATAGCTCAAATTAGGACTGTAAAATTCCCAGCATACTGAATCAACAAAATTAGTGGAAATAGTTAAAGACCCCAGTGGTTTACCTCTAAGTAATTTACTTTTGCTATATTCTATTTGGAGACAGAAAACTGAACTTAAGACCTAGCTCTTACACTCAACTAGCTTTGAGACTTGGATAACTGAAGTTTATAAGACTCAGTTTCCTAATCTGTAAAATAAAGGGTTTGAGCAACATAATCTCTGAGTTCCCCTCCAGTTTTAAATGCTGTGGTTCTTACAATACCTGTTTAAAACTGTCACGGCTTCAGCATCATCTTTACATGCCAGCAATCTGTCTAAATTATAGTCAAGTATTGCCAATCCTAGTTGTAAAATAGCCTTTATTCCATCATAGAAGAAACAGTCCACCACATTAACTGCACTTTCAATAGGTAGCACACTAATAAAAAGTGTGAGGAACCATGAGAGAGAAACTGAGGAAAAGAATGTCATATCAGTCATGTGTTCTGTCAGCTGAGGAAGATGATTTCTAATAAGTTCTTCAAAGACTGCCTGATCCACCAAGGCACCTGGATAATATCAAAAGAAGTTTAGTAAATGAACACCTTTCAAAAGGACTGGTTTCCTTTATCTTCCCACTTCTTTAGTATGCTAATATAGCTCATCTCTCTTCCTTATATTATGAACTTCTTCACTGCCTTTTCAATATTTAATACATCTCTATAGCTTCTAACAAAGTGTCATGCATCAAGAAGCACTTAAGAAATTCAATTCAAATTCATCTGAATATATATTTATTGAGTCTTTATTATGTGCAGAGACCTGTACTAGGTACTATAAGAGATATACCAATTCATGACATGGTCTCATTTTAAAAGAGCTTACTATCTAGTAGCACTTATGACAAACACACAAATAATTATAATGAAAGAGAATACAATCAATGACATAACCAAGGTACTAAGGACTTATAAGTGTGCAAAGGAGAGACCATATATAGGTTTTGAGGTAGGGGATCATAGATCTATAAATATTTGATGACTGAAGAGAGTATTACACAATTAACAAGCCATGAACTTGATCCTTCTTTCCAACAATGCAAGTATCTATATATTTCATATAAATGTGGAGATTTTAAGATGATTAAAGTCCCCTTCCCATCAAGAAACTATTAAAAATCTCTCCAGTACCCCCTCAAAACTTCTGATCACCATTGTTTTAGCAATACGGAGATAGTAAACTTAAGTTTTCCATTTTGTTAAGAGATAGACCAGGTACTTTATAAAAAATAAATAATATATTAAATAATCTTTCCAATTATATACTTACTACAAAAGCTCTTGAGCATGTCAGTGAATGTAACATTTTGATTCTGCTTACATTTTGCATATTTCACAACCAAATTATTAAGTTCTTTCATTTGATTTGTAATTAATTGGTACTAGATAGACAACACAGAAATTATTTAGGAAGAAATATATATGTATGAAATTTACCTATGATTTGATGATTAAAATAATCAGGCAACATTCGTTCACATACAGCAACCAGAAGCCAAAAAGCTTCTTCCTCTTTTGCATACAGAAGTAACACTGAAGTCAAAATGTTCATTGCCTAAGATTCAGAGGAAAAATATAAAAAAGTAAATTTTGCTCACGTAACATTACATTTCTTTTTCAAACAGCTTTCGTCAAAAGTAACAACGAGAGTAGTAATAATGAAACACGAGTACTGTGAGTCAGTCCAAAGCAAAGCAAGGTGAAGTCAGAGTAACATCTGCTAGTCAATGTTTTATACAGGAATATACAAGTAAAATGAAGCAGTAATATCATGAATTATTTTGAAACGCAATCAGTAAAACCTCTCTCTGATTTAGACTAATTTCAATGAGTAAAGAAGCTCTACCACTAAATCCGAAAAAACATCATATAATCTCACTAAAAGTGGAGAAACAAACTTTATCTGTATTTCCAATTCCTATAGGAGAACATCCCTTAGATGTCAATCATCCTCAATTACGTCTAAACTAAACATCTTATTTCCTTTAGCAAAGAGGATTCTCTTCTTAGTTATCCTGATTTTGATTTATGCTAAAAACCCTATATCTACCACATCCAATCTGTTTTCATAGTCTAGAGTTTCTTCTTATGAAATGTCTTCATTTGCTTTTTCTTTTCCATGCCCACTACCACCCTTACTTTTTCTTCTTCTAATCTATCTTACATATGAATGTCAGATGCTTACTTTTATATAACACTTGACCAACACTTCTTTATTATAAAAGTAAGAAACCCATAATTTATAGAATTTGGAAACAGTGGGACTCTGCTAGAAACTTAAAAGAAACTTAAAAGTCCTGTAATCCCACCACCCAGAGATCACCACCGTTAACAAGTTGCTGTGATTTTTGGCTTTTTTCCTCTCCTTTTTTCCCTTTTAAATATGAAATACTAAATCTTAATTTTCTTCACTTAGCATTATATTGAACATTTATTTGCAATACCATTAGATATTCTTCTAAAATAGCATCTTTAAGAATATAAAACAATGCAATAAACTACATATACTATAAATTATTTAACCACTCTTATTGTCGGATACTAAGTTGATTCGAATTTTTTACTATTACATATAACACTGCAATGAATACATCTACATATAAATCTTCTATCAGGTTTTTTACTATGTTCTCAGGATACATATTCATAATGAAATTATTTGGCCAAGGGGTATTATTTTGAAAAAGATGTGATATTATTGCCCAATCACATTTCAAAAAGATTGTACCAATTTATATTTCTGGCCAATAGTATTTGCATGTTTATTTCACTGTACTTTGTCAATACTGAGAATTATAATAATTAGAATCATTTTTTGCCGATTTGGTAGGTGAAAATGGCAACTATAGTTTTAATTTGAAATTCTTTGAGGTTAAATTTTTTTCATGCTTTATTATCAATCTGTATAACCTCTTCTGTGACTAATATTTTCATGTTCATTGCTCATTTTTACATTTTTAAGCTTTTCTTTTCTTATAGATTAGTATAAGCTCTTTATATATTAAGTGTATCATTTTCTTTTCATATTTGGCAAGTGTTTGACCTCAAGTTCAGTTTTTATTCCATAATTTAGCTGTTCAAGAAGCCACACTGGCCAATTCTTACCTTCTACAGGTGCTAAAATGAAAATGCATTAAAAGTTATGGTAAATCTATGGTTTGGGACATAAAATGAAGAAAGATAATTTGTAATAAGTACAAAAAAAGTGGGGGGTAGAAGAATATAGAACAGTGTATCTACATGCTGTTGAAGTCAAGTTGGTATCAAATCAAATATGATTGTTATATATTTTAACACCATGATAAACACATGAAAAATAGATACAGATAGAAACAAGGGAATCAATATGGTACAATTTTTAAAAAATGAAATAAATATGAACTCAGGCATTAATGGAAGAACTGAGGTAAAAAATTACATATAAGACCAAACTCTGAAATCTGTTCTACAACTAATTGTTGCAATGTGCTTTCTAATTTGATTTTTTGTATATATGTTTTTCACAAAAAATTTTTAAAAAGTTGATTGTGATGATAAATGCACTAAAAAAGAAGCAATAAAAAATAAAATAAAATTTTAAAAAGCTAATGGTATTCTAGGTGCTTAGGTAAAAGATATTTTATGGGACAATCATTTGAAATTTATTCTTATGACAAATTTTACTACTTCATTTCTAGAATAAATAAAGCTGGTGGTAGCAGTTGCAAAAAAGTGCTAATATTCAATATCATTTTTATTGTTTTCAAAGACTCCATTCTACCATTTCTTCTTCACGTAAGAAATCAGAACCTCACAACCATGGAGTTTAGGGGTCCTCAACCCAGCCCCAGTTCCAGGCATGGGCCCTCACTAGCCTAAACAATCAGAGTCATCTCATCCCCTGTGTGGGTGGTTTGTCTCATTATGGGAATAGAGAATGGAATCAGCCCAAGTCAATCAGCAGATCACATTTCTGGCTTCTAAGATTAGCTCCAACCTAAAGCTGCAACCTAAGGTGATATAATCAAAAGGAAGATTAGACTTTAGTTTGATGATGGAGCAAAGAGAAGATCTCTAGTTCCCAAACTGTGAACAAGGAAATTTATGGCTCTAGGAGCTGCTGGCAGCTAACATGCTACCTTAAGGGGGTCAGCTGAAGAATAAAAGCAACAATCAGAGGAGGCAGAGCAGATAATTTGAGCAAATGGAGCTGCAGTCTTGGTGATCTGGCTCTTGGGATCAAACCACACCTGAAACCTGTCCTGCATCTGAACTTTTAATTTATACCAGACAATAAATTACTTTTTACTATTTAAGACATTGTGATTTAGGATTTTTCTTACTTGGAACCGAAACCATTCTAGTTACACACCAGAGCCAATGAAGAAAACTGACGTCAACATGATAGAACCCTTCGGGGAGGGCAATGTACAATATGGGTCAAAAGACGGCTATGATGAGGGAGGTAGGGCCAAGATGGCGGCTTAGCAATGTGTGTGTTTTAGTTCGTCCCCCAGAACAACTACTAAATAACCGGAAACAGTACAGAACAGCTCCTGGGGCCATGTCAGTGGCCGGACACACAGCATACCCCAGTCTGGACCAGCTGCGAGCCTCCCCAGAACCATGAGTTCCCCAAGCACAGGATGCTTCCCAGAGGGGAAAGGAAAGAGACTTTACCATCAGCAGCGGCTGAGTCCAACCAAACGCCAATTGTGGAATTAATTCACAAATTCTGACTACTAAAAATAGGCCCCCAGCTCAGGTGAACCTGGTCAAAGCGGAGGTTGCTCATTTTTGCCCTGGCGCCAAGGGGGCAGGGCTGATGGAAAAAGAAACAGAGGGTTTCATGGCTGTGTTTCTACAAAGGCTTGACTGCCTTTGGATACAGCGGCAGGACTTCTCAGGCTGCAACTGCCCCAGGTATAGGCAGAAACAAGCTCATTTGAGGGCTTGCCTGGAGCCTGTGCCTTCCTCAGGGGAGGGGTGAAGCCCAACTCAGATGGAATCTCTCCATTAAGGAATTCAGACACCAGGGCTTGGTTATTTGAAGCCATTAAAACCAGCCTACAATAAATGAAATCAGAAACAAAGATAGACGTTAAAGATTGAGATGGTATAATCTAGGATTGCCTAGAGTATATAATGACAGTGACTAAATGTACAAATTAAAAAAATGTTTTTGCATGAGGAACAACAAAGGAATGTCATTACTGCAGGGTGCAGAAAACAGGTGGTAATTAATATTTTAAAATTTCACCTTATGTGTGAGACTAAAGCAAAAAATGTTTATTTGGTACAAAATTTATACTTTGACTAGTGCATTTCCTAATATAACTTATGTAGATAGCTTGATTGAATACCATAAGTACTTGGAATCTTGGGTAGGACATGAGATTTTGTTGGTTTGTTCAGAGTGATGCCCCGATGAATCCCAGAGTGATTTGATCAGTGAATGGAAAAGTATTTGCAAAGTCCCCTTCGGGCAATGGTGAGAACAGGGAGAAATTCAACCTCCCCAAGTTGAATTCTTGATTTTCACACTAGCAGTGTGGACCAAAGCTATAGGCTGAGCCCCCAGTCTTGGGGTTTGTTCACATGAAACTTAACCCCAAAAGGGATAGGTCAAGTCTACTTAAAATTTAGGCCTATGAGCCACCCTCAAGAGAGCCTCTTTTGTTGCTCAGATGTGGCTTCTCTCTCCAGCCAACACAGCAAGCAAACTCACCGCCCTCCCCCGTCTACATGGGACATGACTCTCAGGGGTGTGGATCTTCCTGGCAACGTGGGACAGAAATCCTAGAATGAGCTGAGACTCAGCATCAAGGGATTGAGAAAATCTTCTTGACCAAAATGGGGAAGAGTGAAATGAGACAAAGTGTCAATGGTTGAGAGATTCCAAACAGAGGCAAGAGGTTATCCTGGAGGTTATTCTTATGCATTAAGTAGATATCACCTTGTTATTCAAGATATAATGGAGAGGCTGGAGGGAACTGCCTGAAAATGTAGAGCTGTGTTCCAGTAGCCATGTTTCTTGATGATGATTGAATAATGATATAGCTTTCGCAATGTGACTGTGTGACTGTGAAAACCTTGTGTCTGATGCTCCTTTTATCTACCTTGTCAACAGACGAGTAGAACATATGGAATAAAAATAAATAATAGGGGGAACAAATGTTAAAATAAATTTAGTTTGAAATGCTAGTGAACAATGAAAGCGAGGGGTAAGGGGTATGGTATGTATCTTTTTTTATCTGTTTTTGTTTTATTTCTTTTTCTGTTGTCTTTTTATTTCTTTTTCTGAATTGATGCAAATGTTCTAAGAAATGATGAATATGCAACTATGTGATGATATTGTGAATTACTGATTATATGTGTAGAGCGGAGTAATCATATGTTAATGTTTTTGTTCATTTGTTATTAAATTTTTTTAATTAATAAATAAATTAAAAGAAAAAAAAACCTAGTTTGCTAACCTCTACCTTGAAGATTTTTGTGCAATGCCAAAACATTTGGAGATTTGTACCTCAGCTCTATTACACATATAATAGACATACATACTTGAGAACTTTTCTTCCCTGCTTTCGTTAATGATATTTTGAGTTCAAAATCTATTAAGTAATTGAACTAGGCAGTGACTGGATAAAATTGTTCTTTAGGTTAACCCAAATCACTTTCCCCTCAAAATGTTCTTTAAGGTTGTGGTAGTTTGAAGCTGTTTCTATACCCCCAGAAAATGCCATTTCTTCTAATCCATTCCTGTGGGTGTGGATCTATTGTGGGTGGGATCTTTTGATTAGGTTATTTCAATTGAGATGCGATACTATCCCCACCCCCCATTCAGGGTGGGTCTTGATTGTCTTGCTGGAGTCCATTATAAGAGGATAAAACAGAAGCTAAGAGATGAAATTCACAGAAAAGCCTTCAGAGAAGTTGCGAGGAAGCCACTGACGCCAGAAGCTGAAAGCAACTAAACCCAGAAGAGAAAGACATGTGGCAAAGGTATCCCAGATGCCTGCAATCTATCTTCAGAGTCCAGGTATTATCTTGTTGATACCTCGAATTGGACATTTTTATGGCCTAAGGACTGTAAATTATAAGTTAATAAATCTCTACTGTAAAAGCTAAAAAAAAAGACAGCTATGAGTTCACCCTTCAACCCAATATAAAAACTTGTAAAAATGTATTCATTCAATTATGTAAAACTGAGAGTGTTGATGGACTGTGGACTTTGGGCATTATACATGAAGTCTAATGAATGCTGAAGGATGCACTGACTGAGAAGTTAGATTAGTGAATGACGATACATACATATGATTGAATATTGTCCTGCTACAAAAAGGAACTAAGTTGTAAGGCAAAATAAGCTAGAAATGAAAGATCAATTACTGTAGGGTCTCCTTTAGAAAATACTTATAAGAACGCAGTGGCCTAAATTGTAAGCTCTTCTAGCAGACACATTTAGTCCGGAGAGGTAATTATTATCTCTGGATCTTGAGAGGCTGTTTTATATATGTATTTAGAGATAAGAATGAAGCCTGTCAGGTCGGGATTAAGATAATTCAGAGCACAGGGGTTAAGGAAAACATTGTCTATATTTTAGAACCTGACCTATTCTTTGAGACCAAAGGTAGAAGAAATGTTTATTTTGTCCAGAAACTGAATTTTCTGTAGTACATAATCTAACTCAACCTGTCTGGATACCTCATTGGACAATCAAAACACGGGGAGCCCAGAATAAGATTGAGGGACTTTAATCATGTATAGCTTAATGTAATGTCTGGATACATCCTAGAATATATTAAGCAAATAATCAAAAAGTATTGACAAGTCCCTTGAGGGACAGGAGAAAAAATATGAAACTATTAAACTTTTCCACCAGGGAAACCCCTGATCCTGTGTCAAACACTACGGAGACCCAAATCAATAGGTCAAGCCCTTTATCTTGAGGCTTGATCTTGTGAAGCTTATGTATGTAACAGAGAAGCTTAGCCTACCCATAGGTATGCTTAAGAGTTACTTCTGGAGGACCTCTTTCGTTGTTCAGATGTGGCCTTTCTCTTTCTAGGCCCAACTCTACAAGTGAAGTCATTGCCCTTCCCCATATGCAGGACATGACATCCAGGGGTGAATGTCTCCCTGGCAGCATGGGAGATGACCCCCAGGGATGGCTCTGGCCCTGGTGCCATGGGATCAACAATGCCATCCTGACCAAAACGGGGAAAAGAAGTGTAACAAATAAGGTGTCAGTGGCTGAGAGAGTTCAAATAGAGTCCAGAGGCTACTCTGGAGGTCATTCTTAGGCAAGCTTCAGTTAGTCCTTGCTACCTAAGATAACTTGTCAAACCCCAACCAAAACCATTCCAGCCAATCTTGAAGAACACCTAGAGCAATATATGATTGTACAAAGGTTCCATGCACTAGTATAACTTTCCAGAAACCTACAACCTCCAGATGGGTCCTTGAACCAGGTAAGTCCTGAAATGCAGAGAGCCAGCCTCTCCAGAACATCAACTAGTTCTATCCCTCTATACCACATTATCAACAGCCCCTTTCAACATGAATAAGTCAGCATGGGCATAGCCCAAATACCCCTAGAGAGTTAGAGAAAGATCAAAGGTGATGTTGGAGTTATACAGGGAAGGTAGGGTTTAACAAATGAGTATGACTGCTGAATCATATTGATATTTGTTTTAGTCTCCAGTATCTTAGAGTAGCTAGAAATGAAAACCTAAAATTGTGGAACTGCAACCCAAACCAAATAATGAAATGTGTTCTACAACTAATTGTTGCATTGTCCTTTGAAATTTATTGCTTTTATGTAAATGTTATTTTTCACAAAAAAGAAAAAAAATTCGACTGTGATGATAAATGCACAGCTATATGATGAGATTGTGAAACACTGATTGTACACTTTGGATGATTACATTGTATGTAATGTATAATATATATCAATAAGAAAAATAAATAACTAACAAAAAGATCAAAGAAAAGGGGGAGTTATAAAAGAGAAGATAGGATATAACAAATGAGTGTGACGCCTGAGTCATAATACTGATATTTCTTTTACTCTCCAGGGTTTTAGAGCAGCCAGAAGAAAAAACTTAAGATTGTGGAACTCTACCCGTACCAAACTGAAATCTGCTCCATAACTAATTGCTGTGGTGTGCTTTGAAATTTATTGCTTTTTTGTATATGTTATTTTTCACAATAAAATGAAATAAAAACAAAAGAATTAACACTAGTCCTTCATAAACTGTTCCAAAAATAGAAAAGGAGGAAATACTACCCAAACTATTTGATGAGACCCTGATATGAAAAGCAGACAAAGATATCACAGGAAACCACACACCAATATTTTTTATGAATATAAACACAAAACCCTCAGCAAAACACTAGCAAAACGAACCCAGCAACATATAAAAAGCATTGTACACCAAAACTAGATGGCATTTATCCCAGGAATGCAAGCTTGGAACAACATATGAGAATTAACCAATGTAATACAGAGTATCAACGGAATAAAGGGGGGGAAGCACATGATTGTTTCAAAAGACATAGAAAAAGGATTTGAAAAAATACAACATTTCATGAAAAAACATGAACAAATTAGGAATATAAGGGAACTTTCCTTACCTGATAAAGGGACTCTACAAAAACTCATAGTTGAAATCGTATTTAGTGATACAAGACAGATCACTTCCCCAACAATTAGTAACAAAACAAGACTGCATATTCTCACTGCTTCTACTCAAGACTGAACTGAAGAATCTAACAAGGTCAATTAAGCAAGAAAAAGGAAAAAACAAGGCATCTGGGTTGGAATGGAAGAAGTTAAAATATCACCAGTTATAGATCCTGTGATCTATATAGAAAATCCTAAAGAAATCACAAAAAAATCTACTAGAACTAATAAATGAGTTCAGCTAGATTGCAGGATACAACATTAATATGTGCACAAATCAACTGCATTTCTATATACTGGCAATGAACAATCTGAAAATGTAATTAAGAAAACAATTCATTTATGAAAGTATCAAAAAAAATAAAATAGAGGGCCAAGATGGCAGGTTAGCGAGGTGTGGGATTTAGTGTGTCCTCCAGAGCAGCTAATAAATAGGCAGGAACAGTACAAAACAACTGCTGGGGCCACATCAGTGATCGGACACAAAGCGTACCCCAGTCTGGACCAGCTGGACTGGCTATAAGCCACCCAGAACCATGAGATCCCCAAGCCGTGGCAGCTGGTGCCCCTCCCAACAGGCTGCTTCCCAGAGGGTAAAGGAAAGAGATTTTACCAGCAGCAGGGACTGAGTGCAACCAAACTCCAATTGTGGAATTAATTAACAAATTCTGACAACTAAAAATAGGCCCCTAGCTCAGCTGAACCTCGAGGTCGCTGGTTTTTGTACTGGCGCAGAGGGGGCAGGGCTGACGGAAAAAGAAAAAAAAAAAAAAAACCAGAAGGTTTTTTGGATTTGAAAAGGTCTCGGCCCTGAAGGAAAGGAGGGAGCACATAGGACCTAGAGATACACAGAGCAATGTACCAACTTAAGCTCTTGATTGGCAAGCCCGAGGAATGTGGGCCCTACTCTGAAAAGGACTTTTCTCTTTCATTTTGGTGGCTGTGCTTCTTCTGCTTGAATGCTCTTTGGATACAGCTGCAAGGCTTCTCAGTCTCCACTGCCCCAGGCATAGGCAGAATTACACTTGTTTTGAGTGTTTGCGTGGAGCCTGTGCCTTCCCCAGGAGAGGGGTGGGGCCCAGCTCAGATGGAATCCCTTCCTCAAGGAGTTAAGACCCCAGGGTCTGGAAAAGTGAAGGATTAAAATCAGCCTATAACCTCTCCTCTGTCTCAGCCATGCCCAGCAGAGAGAGTCTACTGAAGTTAAAGGTACTGCATCACCTTATGCTGGTGGGGCCTGCAGGCAGACAAGCGCCACATACTAGGCAGGACAGGAAAAACAGAAAGCCCAGAGGCTTCATAAGAAAGTCTTTCAACCTGCTGGGTCTCACCCTCAAGGAAAACTGACGCAGGTGACTCTTTCCTCTTGAGAGGAGGCCAGTTTGGTCTGGGAAAATCTGATTGAGGTCTATAATATTTAAGTAGACCCTCCTAAGACTGGGGGTGGGGGGGGAAGGCACCATACAGGCATGGCAAGAAACAAGAAAACAAGAACTGAAAAATTCTGATCTGTTAAACAAAACCTAAGCTATAGGTCCAGAATTAGCTAAAACGAATGTCGAAGAACAGATAGACAACAAAGTCATGCAGCAAGAAAATCCTAGGTAAAAAAGTGAAAACAATTTCCAGAATAAACTAATATAGGTAATTAAATGCTAAATGCCGGCAAAAAATAACAAATCACACCAGGAAAATTGAAGATATGGCCCAGTCAAAGGAACAAACCAACAATTCAAAGGAGATACAGGAGTTGAAACAATTAATTCAAAATATTCTAACAGACACGGAAACTCTCATCAAAAACCAAATCAGTGTATTGAGGGAGGATATAAAGAAGGCAAAGAATGAACAAAAAGAAGAAATCGAAAGTCTGAAAAAATAAATCACATAACTTATGGGAATGAAAGGCACAGTAGAAGAGATGAAAAAAACAATGGAAACCTACAATGTCACATTTCAAGAGGGAGAAGATACTATTAGTGAACTGCAGGATGGGACATCTGAAATCTGACAAGCAAAAGAAAATATAAGGGAAAGACTGGAAAAATATGAGCAGGGACTGAGGAAACTGAAGGACAACATGAAGCACAGGAATATATGTGCTGTGGGTATCCCAGAAGGAGAAGAGAAGGGAAAAGAAGGAGAAAAACTAATGGAGGAAATTATCACTAAAAATTTCCCAACTCTTATGAAAATTTTTAAATTTAAAATTACAGATCTAAGAAGTACAGTATACCCCAAACAGAATAGATCCAAACAGACATACTCCAAGACACTTACTAATCAGAATGTCAGATGTAAAAGAGAAAGAGAGAATTTTGAAAGCAGTAAGAGAAAAGCAATCCATCACATACAAGGGAAGCCCAATAAGACTATGTGTAGATTTCTCAGCAGAAACTATGGAGGTGAGAAGACAATGGGATGATATATTTAAATTACTAAAAGAGAAAAACTGCCAAACAAGAATTCTATACCCAGCAAAATTGTCCTTCAAAAATGAGGGGGAACTTTAATAAATGGTGCCTAGAGAACTGGATATCCATATGCAAAAGAATGAAAGGGGACCCATATCTCACACCCTATACAAAAGTTAACTCAAAATGGATCAAAGATCTAAACATTAGGTCTAAGACCATAAAACAGTTAGAGGAAAATGTAGGGAGATATCTTATAAATCTTATAATTGGAGGCGGTTTTATGGACCTT
>PVIY010021571.1:0-42234 GCA_004026745.1 Myrmecophaga tridactyla | reverse complement strand
GGAGATGAAGAAGGAAATCACCTCCCGGGGAGCTTCATGAAACCAGAAGCCAGGAGAGAAAGCTAGCAGATGACGATGCCATATTTGCCATGTGCCCTTCCAGCTGAGAGAGAAGCCCTGACTGTGTTCACCATGTGCCTTCTCAACTTGAGAGAGAAACCCTGAACTTCATTGGCCTTCTTGAACCAAGGTATCTTTCTCTGGATGCCTTTGATTGGACATTTCTTTAGACTTGTTTTAATTGGGATATTTTCTTGGCCTTAGAACTGTAAACTAGCAACTCATTAAATTCCCCCTTTTAAAAGCCATTCTGTTTCTGGTGTATTGCATTCCAGCAGCTAGTAAAGTAGAACAATTATATTCAATGCCAGTAGTTCCATTTGGTTTCTTTTAAAAATTTCTTTATGTTTACTAAGAATCTCATATTGCTCATTCATTATTTCCATGATATCTTTTAGTTCTTTCTCTGTATTTTCCTTCATCTTCTTGAGCATTTTGAAGACAATATTTTTAAATGCTTTGTTTGATATGTCCACGTTCTTGTCTTCTTCATTGGTGTTTTCTACATTTTTATTCACTTCCTTTGGATGGACCATCATTTCCTGTTTCTTTGTTTATCTTTTACTCTTCTGTGGCACATTGTACATTTTAACATTTTGGAATGGTAGCTCAGGCATTTATTCTAAGCTGTCTGTTTCTTTATTTTATAAGCAGGCAGTAATAAGATAATGATTTTCTTGAGGTTCTGCCCTCCTATTTGTACGATCTACCCAAGGTGAATGCGATATGCAGGGTTTTCTTCGTATTTCTGGGCCTCTGTCTTGTCCTTGGCTATTGCTTGTTATTTGTTTTGGAATTTCCCTGTTACAGGGATGTGGTTGACCTCCCTCTCTGGGTTTACAAAGGCAGCAGTCCTTGCCCCAGATTGTCTGCCTCTATAGTTTCTTGACATTTGTTTTGTTGTCTCTAGCTGCTTTTGCCTGGAGGGCAAATTCTGGGAGGAGGGGCACACCAGCAAGGTCTTGCCCAACTCATTTTCATCCAGCCAAAACAGGACCAAGGATTTGCCCTGGGGAGGAGATCAAAAGAGGTGCCAAGGGTTTCTCTGACAGCTCCCTAAAACCGACCTTTCCCAGCCTGCCAGCAGATGCAACCTGTTCAAATAACTGCTTCCTGTAACTCTGAGGAAGCACAGCATTTTCAAGGCTCTATCACTGCTGCTCCTGTCCAGGGAGGATGGAGAGAATGGCTACTGCTGCCTTTTTCTGAGGTGGGCTTGAAACAAAGTTTGCTGCTGACTTTGCTCTGGTGGGTTGAAACAGTACTGGACATTTTTGTCCTGGGCAGGTTGAAACAATTACTGCCCTAAGAATCCCCAGGGATCCGAATTTGCTATTAAAAGTCTGTGATCAGTGATCAACCCCTGGTCTTGAGAAAGAGGATTTTTACTTCCCTTTCTTTCATCAGAGAGCTTGCCAGGGTCTGGACCCCTCTGCAGCCTGCCATAAGAGTTGGGGATGAATGCTGGTAGTTGCTGAGTTGAGAGAACAATTTACTGTTCTTTAATGTAATTTGTCTGCCACTTTCTCCTGGTTTTCTCCGGAAACTATAGGGTGTTTTTCTGGCCTCCAGAGTTTCAAAATAGTGGTTTTGGAGAGTTCCTGCCTGTTTAATAGTTGTTTTCATGGACAGACTGTCCTGAAGTTCCCTACTCTGCCATCTTCCCACAATCTTCTGTGTTGCATTTCTTTTTAATAAAGTTCACTTCATCATATTTGTGGAAAAAAATTGAAATTATTTGGGAATATCATTAAGCAGTGTTTTTTTATGCTTTTTTTTAAAGTACCATATTTTTCTTTAAGAGAAACAACAATAATATTTGTACTTTTGTAATCATATCTGGATATCTTGAGGTTTGAGTCATAGGACAATAATTCGCACATTGTACACATCTAATGACACTCAACCTGGGGCCTCCCACCCAGCAGTATTTAAAGTATTTGGCCCGTAACTTATATTCTCCTGAGTCTTATTGTTTTGTTTCTTAGTATTTTTTGGATTGGCCCCCTGTTACCAGAAAGGTTATGTCTCAAAAAAAACTTTCCTTTCTGACATTAATCCCTCTGTGAATGTGCTTCGGCATGTTTAAATATTGTCCACAAGGAAATGTAGATAGTAGGGACAGTGAGAGAAAGGATGGCTGCAGAAAACAGAATATTTTGTTACAAATAGACCTCTTCCTTTCTCATCTCAGAGCAGCAGTATTAGCAGTAGATAATGAGAAGTGAATTTAGTGAAAAAGGGGAGATGAAAGTAGCTGTTCTAATCAAAGTCTGTCATAATTTCTCAGGTGTCTGGAATTTATGACACACCATTCAGCAAATCTCCAGTGATACATTCCCATAACAGGAGTTATAAATCCATTGGCAGTCTCATTAATCAGACAAAGAGCTGTGCAGTTATTGAAATAACTCCTCAAATAATTGCCAACTTGGCATGCAGTGACATCACTCTTAAGAGAAGTGCTTCAACAATTGATGATATAACCCTGGCAAATTAGCAATTCTGTCATTGAAAAATCATTGCTGGGCATACCATATTTCTGGGGAAGCAATTCTTGGAATTGTTTCTCCTCATCAATAAGATTTTAAAAGTAGTAATGCTCAAAACTTCGTTTGTTTTACATGTGAGGAGAAATGTGAAGGCTTGTTGTATCCAGTCGTTCCCTCTATTTTGATTCTTATTTTAACTATTAGGCTATTTCAAAAACTAAAATGCTGTCAATTGATTTCCTTTAATATTTGTTGAGTGCCTTGATTATGTGGACTCAGGGTTGCCAAGGAATTGGGGAAAGTATGTAAAATGAGTAAATATGACACTTCCTCCCAAGTAGTATATATGCTGCCTTTCGTAGGATGATACAGTACGCTGTGGTAAATGCTATTACTGAGGTTTATTCAAAGTGGTAGGAGAGCATAGAGGAAGGAGAAACCAAGCATGCAGTTGAATGTGGAAGGCGGTTAGAAAAGTCTTCCCAAAGAAGTGGACCCTTATATTAAATCTTATAGGATAGATGAGGAGGAGTTGAAAGTTAGAGGCATATTAAGTCACCAAGTGGGCAGGGAGTTGGGATGGAAATCAGACATCTAGGTTTTACCTCAATTTTTCTGGTACTTGTGAATAAGTCAGTTCATCTCTTTGAACCTTGATTTTTCTCATTTACAAAATTTAAAGAACCTTTCTATTTTAAAGTGTACTCTCAGATCACAATAAAATAGTTGATACATAAAAGTCTTGTGGTGGAGAAAAAGGAAAACAAAAGCAACATATCATTTTTTTTTTTTTTGCATGGGCAGGCACCGGGAATCAAACCCCAGGTCTCTGGCATGGCAGGCGAGAACTCTGTCACTGAGCCACCATCACATTGCCCCCAAGACAACATATCTTTATAATACATTTTGTTAATAATTGTTATATCTTGGAAAACTACAAAGACAGAATTTTCACATACTTCCCTTAGGTAATTAAGACTATGATGATTTTGCTTTTTATCTAAGATAACTTTCTACAGTCATTTGTCTGAATATGTTCTTTTTGAATACTTCATATGCACTCTCATTATTTAGAATTGCAAAGTCCACAGTTATATCTGATGGGTTGAAGGCAAAATAGTAAAATAAAATGGGTAAAAATACTTTTAAGCAATCAATCCTGTCATCTTCTCTTTACAATCCATCTTTTAATATCTATATTTTCTTAATACTTTGAATCCAATTAATTAAAGAAAATTAATTGAATTAATTATAGGACCCCCCCACAATATACTATAACACAGTCTAGCTTGGATTTGATTATTTGGATGACATGTCCTTTGAATATATGTTAAGGCTGTAGTGTATATCTCCCATATTACAGAAATTTGTGTGGTCTTTGGATGATTCCTTAGTTCTGGTGCATCAAACTGGTTTTCAAAAAGTAACTACAAGCTTTATATCTGTTTTATATAGAGAAACTTGGGAGTGTTTCATCCATAATATGGTTATGTATCCAATTTCTGTTTTACTTTAGACATCTTTAGGCTTTTTTTTTGTGTAATCTGAGGCAGTAGAACTTTATATAAAAATTAAGAATTTTAAAGCTGAACACTTGAAAATGAGCGGTTAATTATACCAAAATAAGGCAGAATTTTGAAACATAATATTTCCTTTTTTAAGCTGCTCAAATAGTCACAGCTGATATCCAAATATCCTTGAATTAGAATTTAATATACTTTATTGATTCTATATTTTCATTATTTTGTAATATCTGTTTTTTAGAAAATCTATCAGTGCTTGGACAGTGTCTGTGTACCTCACTATGATATTTAACAAATACTGCTGTGTCTGGCTAATTGATTAACTTTTGGTTGAATAAATGTATTAATTGAGAGATTATATCAAAATTGTATCAAATATGAGTAGCTTTGTCAATTCAATCAAGTAATTCTGAGTGAAAAAATACTTAAACCCTCCTTTATTTTCATTGTGTGCATTTAAACCCGAAATATTTATTTTACCAATTCCTCAGTTTTCCATCTATCCTCATTGCTAATGGAGAAATATAATCTTAGATAAATTGGCTGATGCATTTTGTCATAGTTTAACATTGAGGGAAGTTTGGAACAGAATGGGAAGAATTATTCTGTAAATCATTTCACTAAAATGCTGATAATG
This sequence comes from Myrmecophaga tridactyla, assembly GCA_004026745.1. Taxonomy (NCBI): domain Eukaryota; kingdom Metazoa; phylum Chordata; class Mammalia; order Pilosa; family Myrmecophagidae; genus Myrmecophaga; species Myrmecophaga tridactyla. The sequence continues at coordinate 37,522 of PVIY010021571.1, read as the reverse complement.
ACTTTACTTTTCCCATCACTGTCAAACCCAAGACAGAGATGAATTAAAAGAAAAATATATCCCTTAAACAGAACAATTTTGAGGGTGGAATGAGAGAGTAGGTTATTGAGAGAAATAGAGGTTCTTATTGTTTTCTGTGAAGTCCACTTAAAAATAATGGTTACATATTTAAATATGCATTTTTCTTATTTTAACTAATATGCTTTGTGACATATTTTAAGTAACAAAGCCTTGTGGATCAAAAATAGTTTTTTCTGTTAAAAGGTTTAGACCTATTCAAATGTCATCAATATTTCTTTTGCTCCAGAAAGGTTGAAAATGGGCAAAATGTGAGGAAAAAACATTATAGGAATAACATCAAAAAATAATGTCTGTCTTGAGATCGCACCCACCATGGAATCTAAAGAAGTGGGTCATCTACCAATTATTTTATACATCTCTTTGTGCAGGCAAATAAAGCATTGGATGCTTAAATTTTTAAGAAATTATGTGCCGTATCTCTTTAGAGAGTAGAATCAATAATTTTGCTTATTCCCTGCCTGGATTTAAATCGTACGATGTGTATTTCATTCTTTTTTGTTAAAAGCGGATCTTACAGAAAGTTTAAGGGAGCCTAATTATAATAATCTGCAGAAAGAAAAAGCCTGTTGTGGATAGTGTTGAACTTGTTTTATTCGTAGGGAGTAATTCAGCAATTACATCATGCCAAATATTGTAGCCCCTTTTGTGTAGGAGAGCACAGCAAGGTAAACGCCTGCAATCTTCACTCTTGTAAATATGACCCAGGCAAGCTCTACTTCATTGCTTCATCCCTGTGCTCTTAGAGGTGCCTATCCTCTCATGTTTGTCCTGAACTGTGGGCTTTTAAAAGAATGAAGTTTCTACTGCAAAACTGACATTTTGTATAACTTTACTGATTAATCAATCAAGCTTTGCTCATCTCAAGGGCTCACATCTGGAAATGATTATAAACCTGTAATTCTTTCCAAAAGGACAATAATTCTCCTTAGGATAGCATAATTAGGAGCATGTCGTTTGTAGTAGCCTGTGGTGGCAAATAAGATGTTAAACCTGGCATTGGACTTGTTGGCAACTAAAATTAAAATGAGATTTTCTAGATGTTTAAAGATATCATTTATTACCCATTAAATGTTGTTTAATTTGCTTCAGCAGCAAAAGTACATATTCCATTGCAAAGAACAAGAGAAAAAGCAATCTTTTATTCATTTCTTTACCATTCTGTTGCAGTTTTCTTGTTTTAACGTGCTATCCCCCTTTGACTTGTGTGCAAAAGATAGCAGATGCTTCGGGTGTTTGGAGCACACCTGGCTTTTATGCAAAGAAAATGTGTAATTTGTACTATCAAGTGCATAATTAATGTCAAATGAATTCAAGAAGCATCCTGAAAAATCACATGTGAAATTACTCGCTTTCTCTAGGAAATGCTGAAACAGGTATTTTACCCTGAGTTTGTTTTTCCCCCATCCTCGCTGGGAAATTCCATTCAAAGACAAAGCACTTCTGGTTGACTCTACTCAGAGAAAGCATTTTACATTTTCTATTTTATTTTTTAAGAATTTGTCTACTCTTGTAAAATACATGTTTTGTGAAGTATGTTTTGTAAAATATGCCTTTAGCTGACAGTGCTTATTCAGAAGGCTATTCTTTGTGATAAAATCACAGGGATTGGAAGAAATGAAATGTCAGAACCTCTGTCCATATTTGGATTATTAGCAATAATCTCTTAAGATATAAGCAAAAGAATATTTTATCTTATGTTATCTATTTATAATCTCAAATCTATAACCAGTGTAATAACCCCAGTTTTCAGGGAATAGGTTAGACTGGTTGTTCGACGAACTATGCCGTGGTGTAATTTTGCATTGTTTGTGTCTATAGACAAATGCCACATTTTTTAACATAGGCCACGTTCAGCCTAAATGCTTCTCTACCCCAGCCTCTGCCCCCACCCCCCAGGAAGACTAGAAGATAATCAAGATTTCTTTCAAAAAATTTAAGGTGAGGATGTGAACAAATGATAAGAGCATAACTCTGTGGGTTGAAAGGCAAGCATTTTACAGCATACCCCCAAATAAAATGGAAAATGGCAGCATTTAAGTACATTTTAAGCTTATAAATAGGTATTATGAAGCTGAATATCTTATCTTACCTCCTAGTAAAGTGATATAAGTTGTAGATGCTTAATTACATTTAAAAACTATTTTTGAAATATTATATATACATGATACATAAAATACATATGAACTTATGGAAAACCTTGATATGGTTGGCCCAACACATTGCATTTTTCAAAGTATATTGTATGACCACTGAGGCTATCAAAAATTTTGTTCATAAAGTCTCTCATGCTTGCGTCTCTCAGATATATAATAAATCATCAGAAAAACTGTACCCAGTCCTTCCTAAAGGCTAATGATCCCTCCTTTGACACTGGAGATGCCATGGTCCCATCAGCTGTCCAAAGGATGGCAATGCTCTCCATGGATAGCTGTGCATGGAGAGCTATCGTATATAGATAGCTTTAATTCCATTTGACTTAGAGAGTCCTTTGACCACATAAGGAAAGGCACTCCAAAGACTCCATTTATTTTGAAAGATAACAATGTTGAGAGGCTTTTTGCACTCTTTCCCTCTCATGGTCCCCAGTCACAAGGGTCCCACCATCAACAATGCAGTGAGCACTACATAAAGCTACTTCGGGTCTTTCAGGTTCAAATACCTACTTGGCTCAGAAGACAGTCCACCCTATTTCCATAGAAGGGATTTCACTCTAAATCATTTCCTTTAGTTCTTTCTGCATCCTGAAATCCATGTTTGCCTCAGGCTTTAGGCAAAGGAATTCCAATGCCAACCTCTGTCCTGTCACAGATCCTGAGAGAAAAGTCTACTGTCCTAGTAGGAGAAACACAGGTCCTTCAAATATAGTTCAGTTCCCGTCAGTGGAGGCTAGGGGATGGTTGTTTCCATGTATTAAGTTACTCCCTGAGAAAAGCACACCTACGAAAGCTATTTTTATTTCCCTTAAGCATCCACACTAATCCCAAACCTCAAAAATATTGTAAATACAATATATACTGGTAACGTTTTAAAAATACTTTCATAACATATGAATGTCTCAAAAATAATGTATGCTTTTGTTTGTGGGTTTCTAAAATATACATAAATTAGTTATATTGCTCATAGCATATTTTCATTTACTTGTTTCTTCAATATTAAGATTTGAATACATTCATCCATGATAAAATATGTTCCTGATGTTCTAATTCATTCATTTAAAAAGCTGTATCATAGTTCATTGTATATGACTGCATGTGAGGTGACAGGACTCGCGACTTCAGAGATCGGGTTGCCTAGCAAACAGTGACGTATATGGATGATGAAGCCTATCTCCATCTCCCATAGGAAACAGGGCCCTCAATGCTTTCAGGTGCTGTTGGTACTCCACTAAACAAGTATACTCAATCTTGGACTTCTGAAGCCCAAGGGCAAAAATGTTTATTCTCTAGCAACCCTCCTGTAATGGCATAAAATAAATAACATTTGGAGCCTTGTCATCTTGCCTGGCTTAGTCATAAATTCCTCTTTTGAAAAACCACCCCAGCTAGCCCTGCCCTGGGCACAATCACAACTAGCAAGGCCTGTATCTCCATTGGGTTTGGACGATAAGAGCCACCCTCAGCTTCTCCAAATGACCCTTGTCACTTCTTCACACGCCCTACAGTTTAAAGCTACCAATCCCCAGTCCCCATGGGAAAGCCCTACTCCTCCCTCTGTCACAATAAAGGCGAGAGCCCAGGACCCAGATTTCTTCTTTGACACATTCAACTGACCCTCGCAGGAGTAGCGGTTAGTAAGCCCTTGGCCCTTCTGCCCTCCAGGCCCTTTAATCTAACACAGCTGTCCTTCCTTGCATTTTTGGCTGGCTGGCTATCTGCGTTTGTGCCCCATCACCTGAAGAACATCCACATGATGTCCAGAACATGCAATGGCGTCACTAGTTGACTCTTGGACCAAACACAAGTGTGTATTTCTTCTTATACTTCTACCTTTCTCCTTCTTCCTCCTCGCCTTATTTAATTTGAATCTCTATGTTAAATGCATGAGGTTAATAATGCATTAGGTATTGTCCAGCTGAATTGTCTTTATCATTTTGAAATGATACGAATTGATGTAATAATGCCCCTTTGCCATAAAATATTCTTGACGTGATATTGATTTTGCTACACTAGAATACTTTGGTTAAATCACGCTTGTATGTACTTTTTCATTTATTTTATTTCAACATTTGTGTTTCCTAATATACATATATATAAATATATGTATATATTTAATAAATATATTAAATATTTTAGTGGGAAATTATTCACCATTAAGTGTGAAGTTGACAATAGACTTTGTACATGTTTTGAATCAATGTAGTGAAGTTCTTTTCAATGACTATTTTACTAAAGCTTTTAACATTATTGGATGCAGTATTTTATGAAATTCTTTATTGTAATTATTGAGATGATCGTATGGATTTTAATCTGTAAATATGAATTATTAAAGAAATCAAACCACTTGATTTTCAAATGTTAAATCATGCTTGCATTCTCAGGATAATTACCCTACTTGTTGATATTTTTGAATTTGAATTTAGCATATTTTTAAATTCTATTTTTGATATTTAATTAAGATTTTTCTGCCTGATTTATGGAGGCATTGGTTTATGGCTTCTTTTATTCTGATGACTCTCATATCACACTAATATCACCATCAGAAGATAAGTTGAGAATATCTCTTCTTCTTCTATTCTCTGCCAAAGCTTCTGTAGAGTTTGTGTCATCTTTTTCTTATTTTGGTCAAACTTTCCAGTGAAGCCATCTGAATTTGGAGGAAGCTTTGTGGTGAGATTTTAACCTTGCCTTTAATTTAAAGAGATATAATATTACAAATATAGGAAATTTCTTATATAAGCTTCTTTATATCATGACAAAAAATTTGACATTTCACCTGATTTCAAAATAATTGGTATATAAATGTTTATATTTCCTTATTCTCTTTCTATCTCTACAGATTTGATAATGACATTTTTCCTTATTATAGTAATTTAGAACTATTACATTTTTAGAGAAAAGCATAGACAAAAATCTGTGTAATCAGGGTTAGGCAAACATTTCTTGCATTTAATACAAAGTATGGTCCTTAAGAGAAAAAAGTGATACATTTAACTTTATCAAAATTAAAATATTCTGCCCCTCAAAAGATACTGTTAAGGGAACAAAAAGACAAGCCACAGGCTGAGAATAAACATTTGCACAGCATATATCTGACAAAGAGCTTGCAACCAGGACATATTAAGAATTCTCAAATCTCAGCAATGGGAAAACAAATAGCCACATAAAAAACAGACAACAATTTGAATAAAGAAGATAGATCTATGGCAATTAAGCACAGGAAAGGATGCTTAACATCATTAGTGATTAGGGAAATGCAAATTAAAATCACATTAAGATTGCATTACACATCTAGGGTAATGGATAAAATTTAAAAATCTGACAATACAAAATGTTGAAGAAGATTTGGAACTCTCACATACTGCTCCTGGGAGTGTAAAATGGCCCAACTACTTTACAGAATATTTGGTAGTTTTCTACAAAGTTAAATATTATCATGTCACCCACATATCCTACTATGAGATATTTACCCAAGAGCAAAGGAAATATATGTGCATGCAAAGATGTGTACATTAATGTTCATTGCATTATAATGTCCATAAGTTGGAAACAACCCACATGTCCATAAAGAGGTGAAAAGATCAACAAACTATGGTATAACCCTAGTCTTAATACAAAGGAATTCTATTCAGCAATGAAAGATAATGGTAAGTTGATTCACAGTAAAACATGTATGACTCTCAAAATATTCCTGTTGAGTGAAAGAATTTGGGCAAAGAAAACATATACTATGACTCCATTTACATATAATTCTGGGAAACACATGCCAATTAAACCAATTTATAGTGACAGAAATCCAATTAGTAGTTGCCTGGGAATGAAAGCTAGGGAGACAGGAGAAGAATTGCAAAGCGATAACAAAGGAGCATAAAGAAATTCTTGAGATTAATTAATAAATTGAATATACTGATTTTGGTGGTATCCAGGTATCCATGCCTGCAAACACATGGCAAACAAATTGTATATTTTGATATGTGCAGTTTTTGTTGTATGTGAATCATACTTCAATAAAGCTGTTAAAAAAGAGAAAGGTATAATTGTAGGCTCATTTCAAAGAAATGAACTTACACACATAAGTTTGCCTCTGTTACACATTGGTATTTCCCCATGGTTAACAGGAAAATACTGGTTCTAACTTGCCTATGCAGGTTTTTGTGAGGACCAACTATGAGGACATCATATACAAAACTGCTTTAGAAATGTGAAAGTCTATGCAACAGTGGTAAGTTATTATTATAAAGGATCTGGCTAACTTGGAGACTCACAATTCAGGGTGGCTTGTATTTACATTCTACTTGGTGGGAGGCCCAGAGAAGGAGGAGAGATTTCTTTTTTCCTGTTTCACACTTGCTCCCCAGCTCTTTTCAGTCCACTGGCAGCGACTCTTGACTGCAATTCATAGAAGGTTCTAATTCCTGCTTTGCTTTGCTTCAGGAATGCAAAAAGGGAATTAAACTGGAGGGAAACCCAACAGCTAGCATTTTCTTTGGCACATGGGACAAGGAGATAAGAGAAAGGTGATTGGGTCGGTTGGGCAGGTAATACATATTTAAAAGGATGGCAGCGTGGACAATGTGATACAGCTATCTGGTAGATGTAGCACAGAATCAGAATGTTCAAAACCTAATTTATGACCAGTTCTATTATTTCTGCAGCCTCAGAATTTCCTTCTGTTTCCATGTAACAGGACAGTGACTCCAAATTCCTACATGGGTATATCTAATGACTCAGTTAAATATACCTTATAGAACTGGAAAGCATCACTGCTAGAAACACAAATGAGCATTTTTTCTAGCTCTTACTAGTCTTACTAGGGTCTGTTTACTGTAAGTATTTTGCTTACATTTGGAATTTAACTACAGTAAGAGCTGGAAAAAAACTATTAGTTTACTTTCTTTAATAACTACACTCCCTGGCTTCCATAAAGTGAATTCTATAAACTTTTCTCTGAGCATTTACACATACACACACACACTTATACAAACACCCTTACATATATAACATACATTAATTTTGAAGGATTCCAGGGAATGTTTGTTTGATGGACTCTTAAATAATTTTATTAGGAAAGATTTTCTATGTAGCCTTGGGAATCATGCAAAATTTCATTCCAAACCTGACTTAGAAGAAGACATTTTCACAAAGATTTCATAAACTTTTCATTTATTCACTTATTTATTCATTTAACATATATTGAATTTCTCCAAATATTGAACTGCCTTCCTTCTGTCACCAAGGAACACAAACAGTCAAAGACAGATTTTAGATTTTTGTATGCTATCTGTGGCTTTGTCTCAATTTTGAAAAGTAGGTTAGGCTTTGGACTTTTAAGAGTCAAATATCTTAGAGGTTCCTTATCTCCTTAACCAAGTCTTGGAAAATATAATTGAAGAGGAAGTTTCCTATTATCTGAGGAGCTAGCTGAAAACAAAGAGGCACTCAGTTCTTAAAAGTTACTGACAACAATTGAGGAAGATGCTTTTCCAGTGCTCACGGAGAGGCAATTTGACTGGCTACCCCCAATCATCTCTCCTGCATTTTATCTCATCATTTCCTACTCTATGAAGATGACTCCGGAGTGAAGAGAGAGAGAAGAGTTACTGAGGTGGTTGTCCATCTGGGGATACTGCAATGCTTATGGAAGTGGGGCTTTACTCGACTCCCAGATTGAGAACTTTCCTAAAGAAGTAGGAGGTTGACATTTCCTTGCCAATTCAATATATGTTTAGAGCATTAACTTGCAGTTCCAATCCCTGGGTCTTTCTGAATAAGAGAAAGAACTGGAGACAGATGGCAGGGAAGACGACAAGTGGTCCGGGAGCAGCCTGCACATCCAAAAATTGGTTTGGCAGGAATGCATGGCACTCTTGGGGCCAAGTGAACACTGTTGAAGCCAGCTGGGAGTGAGGTAAACTGCTGATACTGCTATCACATGGGAGTGTTGGCTATACAACAAATAACCTCCCTCCCACATTAAGGAACTGTGGCGTGGGAGGGGGGTAGGCACAAACTCTCTGAATGACCCAGTCATGAACAATTGCCATTGAATGGGCATTATTGGCCTGTTAATGTGGCCAGTGAAGAAGCATCAAAAGGGGTGTAATGGAGGAAATACAACCATGTACCATTGTAAACCACTGTTTTTCCTGTTTTCCTTCCAAGCCCTCAATACCAGAGGAGATGGACCTTAAGAAAAGAGCCAAGGAAGAGGGATTCCAAAAATGGTGCACCAAACAATGTTATTTTGACCTTCCTCTCTCTTCACTCTCACCTCACCCTAAGTCATCTAATTCAACGTGCTGGCCTGTTCCAGGGTGGGGGGTGGGGAGTGGTTGGGTGAGGGATGAGCAAAGGTGCTGTCCAGCCTCTAGCTTGCTGAGAGCTGCTGCCAAAATAACAGCCATCACAATCCAGAATTAAAGCACTTCTTGAGTGCATTGTAGATTTTCAATTTGTGGGTACTCTGTATATAGCAGAACCACTTCTAGCCAAGCCTAGCACCTAAAAAATAGCTAACAGCACAGATATCACCAGCCCATCTGTGCTTTCCTAATATAGGCCAGAGATAGTTCAAGGTATTTCAGCTTTAAAGTTCTTGCCACATTTCACCTCTCTTGACTCTCATTGTCCAGAACTTGGGCTCTGAACTGGAAGGACTTCCATGTCTATCAAGACCATTAAATCCACACTGCTTTGCTCATATTTGGTCACTTAGTCTTATTTTTCTCTTTAACAAAGTTTTGACCTAAGCTGTATGTTCAACCTTTGAAAATTACTCTAAAGCTATTAGATTTAGCCAGGTGTTCTTAAGGGAAAAGAATAGGAGACTGGACAAAGAATATTTTAATAGGGGTGATTGAAAGAAATAAAAATGATGTGTTAATGGAAACCATTTCTTCAGGTTTCTCTATCAGTGGGCCTAAGCATCATGAGAAGAATACTGGAACTAAAGCAATCTAAAACAATCATACAGGAATGGAACAATTGCCATTATCAGACACAGATTCATTCAAGGAGGTTTAAGGGTCTGGAGAAATAAAAAGAAAGAGTAACAGGATAATTTCTGCCAGAACTGGAGTTGTCAGAGCTCTGTGACTACATGTCTAGCAGGCTTCTTATTTTTGGGATTTGAAAAGGAATTGATACCCTTTATTACTTCTCCAGGCTTACTGATCTTTGTGAGGTTTATGCTGGAGATAACTCACAGCTGAAAACAAAAGTTTCCATGTATTTCAGATTCTAAGGTCAACGTAATGCCCTCCTTGCTGCTAGACAAACTGCCTCTGAGTTTGGGAAAAAGTGGCATTTCTGTAGAACTTGTATAGCAAATCCCTTGCTCTGCACTCCCTATTAGTAGAATGATGTCTGGGGCTAGAGCAATCCTAAGGGAGACATGAGTTCATAAGGGCAGAAACTATTTCTTGCTTTTCTCCTCTTCCTTCAAATTGTAGGTAGGAAGGAGAGGTCACTTAATATGCTGACTCCAAATTTGTGAGCACTGCAAGACAAATGGGCACATTTGCACAATTCTTACTTGGTTGTTTGGAATAATGAGAAAAGAACTTAGGAAGAAGGCAGTGTGGCATAGAAATTCCAGAGAGGGCAAAGATTGCCTCTCACAATTATCCACTAAGCCAAAGCTATGCTTTCTGTGGACTAAAGCAAGGTAAGAAAAGGAACTGAAAGCAGAGCCTCACTATCCCCACTGGATATGGCCCACTGCAGCTTAACAGATCTTTACCAGGAGTTTTAGGGAAGCAGATTTACATTCCCTACATGACCCCTGATATTAAGGCTGTGGTGGGGGTCTGCTGGATCCCCAAAACAACAAAATAGGTCCTACATTAGAGCTGGGACATGGACACCAAAGAGTAAGAAATCAGACTCATGAAGTCACCAGCATTTGGAGTCAGCAAGGCCATAACCACAAACACACATGCTCCCATACCACTGTTCTAGTTTGCTAGCTGCCAGAATGCAATATACCAGAATCAGAATGGCTTTTAAAAAGGGGAATTTAATAAGTTGCTAGTTTATAGTTCTAAGGCCGAGAAAATGTCCAATTAAAACAAGTCTGTAGAAATGTCCAATGAAAGGCATCCAAGGAAAGATACCTTGGTTCAAGAAGGCCGATGAAATTCAGGGTCTCTATCTCAAGTGAGAAGGCACATGGTGAACACAGTCAGGGTTTCTCTCTTGGCTTGAAGGGCACATGGTGAACACAGCTTCATCTGCTAGCTTCTTCTCCTGGCTTTCTGTTTCATGAAGCTCCCCGGGAGGCATTTTCCTTTTTCATCTCCCAAGTTTGCTGGCTGGTTCTCTCTGCTTCTCATGGCTATGTCATTCTTCTCTGCTCTTTCTGAATCTCTAGCTTTCTCCAAAATGTTCCCTCTTTTATAGGATTCCAGTAAACTAATCAAGACCCACTCAAATGGGTGGAAATATGCCTCAACCTAATCCAGTTTAACAACCACTCTTGATTAAATCACATCTCCAGGGAGATGATCTAATTACAGTTTCAAACATAAAATACTGAATAGGGGTTAGAAGAAACGGCTGCCTTTATAAAATGGGATTAGGATTAAAGCATGGCTTTTCTAGGGTACATACATCTTTTCAAACCAGCACACCCACTATGGACTTTATACACTTAAGCACATAGTATGATACCTGCATCTTCTATGGAAAGAGGGAAGAGGGTAAAAGGAAAGGAATAATTTTCTTTGTTGTAAGTAACCCCATAAGTATAGCTTCAGCTGAGTGGGGCAGGGGAACTTTCATCATTCATACATATTCAGATTTAAGTCTGAACCTGTAAGTAGCTGTAATAATATTGAACATGCACAGAGAAAATCAAGCATAACGAAGATAACATTACTTGGGAATGTTAATTTGTCTACTATCTTTGTTTCACTTCTCATTCATGTAGGAGGAAATGGAGAGGGTGGGTGATCTGTTGGGGGTGCCTAGAAAGTAAAATCATTACAAATATTTAGAAATATTATATATTGTTATATATATCAATGAGCCCCCATTTAGTTGCAATTATTAGGAGTCCAGTACAACAAATTTTCCACAAACTACACAAGATCAACATTTCCCCAATTAAATATATTACTTGCTACTGCAAGTCTAACCTTCCTTGTATGTCCCATATACTGTTGTTAAATTATATCACTGTCCACATGGTTGATCGAGGCCAAAACCTTTCTCTCTTCAACCGCTACCATACAGTCTCTAGATTCTACTAATATTTCCTGCTAAATACGTCTCAAGTTTGTCTTCATTCCATTCAACCCTGTTGTCATTACCCTAGGTCAGACTTGTCATTTCTCACTTGTTTTAAGAGCCTCAAGATTGCCTCCCACCCACTAGCATGAAAGTACTCCTTTGGAAACATAGTATGATCACTCCCTTCTTCTTAACAATCTTTATTGTCTCTCCATTGCCTAAATATGAATTCAAACTCATATTGAACTTCAAAGATGAACTCATATCTGAACTTCACATATGATTTACAAAGTCCTTTATGGTCTCTTGTTTCGGTTTGCTAAAGCTGCCAGAATGCAATATATCAGAAGTGGGTTGGATTTTACAAAAGGGATTTATTAGGTTTCAAATGTACTGTCCTAAGGCCATGAAAATGTCCAAACTAAGGCATCAAGAGAAAGATGTCTTTTCTCAGGACAGGATGCTGGCATCTGGGGTTCATCTGTCACGTGGGAAGGTACACATGATGTCTGCTGGTCCTTCTCTCTAAAATGTCTCTGGGTGTTTCTCTTTTAGCTTCTCTGAGCTCTCTCTAAAATGTTTCTGCCTTTTATCCTCTCATGAAGGACTCTAGCAAGGGGATTAAGACCCACCTTGAATGCACTGGGTCACATCTCCACAGAAACAACCAAAGCAAAAGTTCCCACCCACAATAGGTCTGCACCCACAGGAATGAATTCAAAGGATTTAGGCTTTTCTGGGGTACAAGAAAGATTCAAATCAGCACTCTAGCTCCTTTTCTTTTAGTCATTACCAGAAAACTTTAGCTCAAGTGTTTGCAAACTGTGCTCCCCAAAATGATGGGTCTCTGCAAAGCACTTTCAGAGACAGACTTTGCGTGTGCTTATGCTGCATGTACTGAGCGTGTGTGTGTGTGCTTGTGTGTGTGTATGTTGTAAGTGCTGAAGGGTTTAGGAGCAATTGGGCAGGACATCACTTCAGGACCACCTCAAGCCTAGCATTGAATCAGGGGAGCTACATATGGGGACAGAGGGAATCACATACTGGTTTCCATATGAGTGCTTCTTTAGAGAAAGGGCCCCACAACTTCACAGACACATGAAACAAAACAAAATGTACTTTTAAGACTACTACTCTGTATACTGAACCATTATTAGTTTCTTAAGCATGCCAACCTTTTTTTTTTCTTTTCTGCAGGTACTTAAAGTTTCTGATTCTTTCATTCTGGAGGATTCCTATGCTTTTCTTCATTCCCTCATCACACTGTCATGTAAGTAATGCCTACTGATTTTTCAACTATTTGCCCAAGGGTCATATTTCTCAAGAAGACTATAAAACTTTCAAGGTTAACAGCCTCTGCTTCTTTTTAATTTTCATTAAAAAAAAAATGAAGGTACTCATTGTGGTTGATTATAATTGTTTGTTGGCTTTTCTGTGTCCTTCACTAGATAATAAGCCTCATAAAGCCAGGAACTATGCCAGTTTCATCATTACATTCAAGACCCCTGTTTCAGTTTGCTAAAGCTACTGGAATGCAATATAACAGAAATGGACTGGCTTTTATAAAGGGGATTTATTAAGTTACAATTTACAATTCTAAGGTTGAGAGAATGTCCAAATTAAGGCACCAACAAGAAGATACCTTCTTGGAGGGAAGGCATTGCATCTGGGACACCTCTGTCAGCTGGGAAGGCATGTGGCTGGCATCAGGTCCTTGTTCATAGTTCATTGCTTCCAGCTTCTGATCCCATTGTCTCTCCAAACATCTATGGGCCCTCACTTACCTTCTCTGGAGCAAACTGGATTTCATCTCTTAGCTTCCCTTGGCTCTCTCTAGGTTCTGGCTATTTCTTGAGTCCTTGCTTAGCACCTAGAGTATTTCTGTCTGCATCTCAACGTCTGTGTCTGCTTTCTGTAATGGCTGTCTTAGCGTCTGTGCTTTTTCCAAAAGGTCTCCCTCTTAGAGGACTCCAGTAAACTAAGACCCACCTTGAATGGGCAAGGCCATATCTCCATGGAAAGAATCTAATCAAAAGGTCCCATCTAAACAATGGGTTTGTCCCCACAAGATTGAATTGGGATTAAAAGAACATGGCCTTTCTGGGGTTACATAACAGTTTCAAACCAGCACAGCCCCTAACAGGAGCCTCCACCATCTTCCCCACCCCTCTGCCCCCCTCTCTCTGTTAACTTCAAATAATGTAGCTTAGGGGGAATGCTGTATTTGTCAAAATAGGACTCTGAAAGAGGGAGTAGGTCTTTCACCCCATCAACTGCCCCCAAATTTAAATTCAACGTGCTTTGAAGCAATAAGCAGGCAAACTTTCTGTTTGCTGTTAAGACAACCCTCATCTTTAGCCTTTTTTTTTTTTTTTTTAATTTGCATATGGGCAGGAGGCACCAGGGATTGAACTCCAGACCTCCAGCATGGCAGGTTGGAGCTCTGCCTGCTGAGCCACGGCAGCCGCCCATCTTTAGCCTTTTTTTCCCCAGGAAGTTACTTTTTTCTTCTTTATGTTTCACTGCTCACTCCTATATTCTTTTCTGTAGTTATGCCTTCAAGTTTTTGCTTCTTCTGGGAAGATAACTATAATATTCTTTGTTAAATAAAATATTTAATGAATTAATTATGACATTCGTTTGCTTGATGGAAAATACCTCAAAGCTCTGTAAATAAAGAATGTTATTTGTTTACTCAATTAATCTAAATCAGTTCTCCTTGGCAAATATATACCAACATATTTAAGAAAAATTTAGATGCTTCACTTTCATTTGAAAACCCATTTAAATTTTTCACTATAGATTTATGACAAATATACAAGTGAGACTAATGAGCAGACTAGGATAATGTGAATTCAGTAACAGTAGAATAAAATTAGACCTGCATCATTGCAGAAAGTTTTGTTTTTGAATAGCAGAACTTCATTTATGCTAAGACATGAAATTATAAGTAATTAAAATGCATGCACACCTGAATGGAAATTAACATTTGTAAGGCAGCCAAAGTAAAAGAGTGACAGGTGACCTATTATATGTTGTTGGAAGTAAAAGAAAGAAATGACCGAATATGTAATAGAAGGTTTTCTTTTCTTTGGTGAAAATGATTTTGAAATCTTTCTTTTCAAGTAAATCAAGAATTTACATTTCCAGGTACTTTATTAGAATGATAGAATGACACCATCCATTAAAATAATCCCTTTGCATTTAAAGAAGTTCAGCATTAATCAGCAAGGGTCCTGGCATTTTGTATTATGGCCTCTATTGGGGATTCTCATTTGACAGAGGTTAATAATCAAAACACCTTCATGTATGCAATAAGCATAATTTTCTCACATGTCAGGTTCAGCCCTTGATGTGTGGGACTTTGTATTGTTTGCATTATCTTTTGGACACCCTGTTTATCCTTCCTGGAAAATGGAGATAAAAATTGCTACCTATATGTTACCATGAGTTTTGGAAGCAATACAGCTTGCAATATAGCCAACACAGAGTTGGTGCATAACATATGCTCAGTGGATATTGACATTTCTTGAACCAAAGTAGCAACTCAAGGCAGTGAGTTCCCTGAGTTTTGTTTCCATGGTGGGACAGTTTCTGAGTTGTGGCTATAATGGAACAATCTTGGTTGAGTGGGAAGAGAGGCAAGCACTGTGCAAATGGTTAATTGTATATATAAGATATTCGCATTTATAACTTGGAGAGTGACTGAGTACTGGAAATGAGCAAAAATACCCATAGAAATTTCTAGTTGGCAGGTTGCTGATACAATAGCTTTTACTCTAATATGAGAAGCACGTTAAGGAAACATATGATGGAAGCTGGAGAGTGGACAAGAATGCAAAGAGCAGGCTTGTGAAGGAGAGAGTAATCTAAGTTTTGATGTGATGATCCTTCTTAATATATACTTATCCCCGAGCCCCTCAGCACAGTACATGACACATAGTGGTGAGTTAATACATGAGCAATTGACTAAATTGGATGAAGAAGCTGTCGGCATAGCTAGGGGAAACACTTCTGGATCTGAGACTTGAATATTTAAACACACACACACACATATAAACACACAGACCAGCAATGTTTTGAAATGAATAAATGGTAGGAAGACAAATATTAGGAAGAAAATAACTGATATAAAAGAAAGTCTTGGACATTCTTTGACTTCTCTCTGGAAAATTATACAGCTGATTAAATCCACTTTTAAAAATGCATCCCTCTTCTTCATGCTTCCAGGCACTCAAGATTGAAGTTCTCCTTTTCATTCATATGATATCAATGATCTCACATAAATCACTATTGATTTTCCTTTTGTATCCTGGACATCTGCTCTGGGATTCAGTCTTGAATTCCAATTTCTTGCTGATCATGGGCATCTCTACTTGCCACACATGGATTAAGTCTCATCTCTCATTATTGCACCTTCACACTAAACCTCAACTCACCATGATCTGGTTTACCTTTTGGGCTGTGGATATACCTTGGACTTTCCTCTCCCCAAATGTTTCTCACTTGGCTGTTTCTTTATTTCTTCATGCGTTTATTTCTAATTTTGTATGTGTGCCCACATATTCAAATCCATTTTCAAGTCTTTTCATCCTTCAACCTGTTTTATTTCCTCTGAAGCAACTTCCTAGACCACCTCTGATAAAGCACATCTTTTTGCATCTGATGTCAATCATTATGATCACTTCTTTAGTTTTCAGATACATGTGGACATTGTAGCATTGTGGAGGGAGTACTAGAGTAAGAAACATTTAAATTCAAATTCCTCACAGCTGTACTGATTATATTATCTGGGGTAAGTTTTTATAACCTCTGGAACCTCAATTTTTCCACTGATAAGTTGATGATAGTAAAAATAAAGGTTTATTTGGTCTGGAACTGAAATTTTCTGTAGCGCATCATCTAACTCAATCTATCTGTATAGCTCATTTGAACAATTGAAACACAGGGTGCCCAGAATAAGAAAGAGGTCCTTTAATCTTGTATAGATTATTGTAATGCCTGGATGCATCCTAGAGTATATTAAGCAGATAATAAAAAAGTATTACCAAAATTCCTTGAGGGATGGGAGAAAGAATGTGGAACTATTAAACCTTACCATCAGGTAACTTTAGGGACACCCAAATCAATAGGCCATGCTCTCAATCATGAGACTTACTCTTGTGAAGCTTATGTAGGTAGTGGACAAGCTTAGACCACCTGTAGACATGCCTAAGAGTTAGTTCTGGAGAACCTCTGTTGTTGCTCAGATGTGGCCTCACTCTCTCTAAGCCCAACTCTGCAACTGAAATCATTGCCCTCCCCTTACGTGGGACATGACATCCAGGGGTTAAAGTCTCCCTTGCAACATGGGAGATGACTCCCAGGGATTAATCTGTCCCTGACACTGTGGGATCAATAATCCCATCCTGACCAAAAGGGGGAAAAGAAGTGTAACTAATAAAGTATCAGTGGCAGAGAGAGTTCACATAGAGGAGAGAGGTTACCCTGGAGGTTGATCTTATGCAAGCTTCAGTTAGACCTTACTACCTATCATAACCTGTCAAACCCCAATTGGGACCATTTCATTCCAGCCAATGCTAAAGAGCACCTAGGGTAATATATAAGATTCCACAAGGATTCCAGGCACTGGAGTAACTTTCCAGAAACCTGCAACCTCCAAATGGGTCCTTGGTCCAGATAAGTCCTGAAACCTAGCCCAGCTTCTCCAGAACATCGGATAGTTTCATCTCCCTATCCGATATTAGCGACAGAGCCTTCCAATATCAAAAATTTAGAATTGCCATAGCCCAAACAACCCCAAAGAGATGTATGGAAAGATCAAAGATGATGGTGGAGTTATACAGTGAAGATAGGATTTAACAAATGAATATGAGGACCGAGTCATTAAATCGTTATCTCTTTTAGTCTCCAGTATCTTAGAGCAGCTAGAAGTCAAAACCTAAAATTGTGGAATTGTAACCCATGTCAAACTCTGAAATATGTTCTACAACTAACTTTGTGCTGTGCTTTGAAATTTATTGCTTTGTTGAATACATGCTATTTTTCACAAAAAAAAAGAAGGAAAAAAAGTCAATTGTGATGATAAAAATATTTAAGCCTTCTAGCCGCTGATATTTTGGAGCAGCTAGAAGGAAAAATCTGAGAGGATATGGTAGCCCATGACAAACTTTGGGATCTGTCCTGTAACTACTTGTTGAAGAGTGTTTTGAAAACTATTGCTTTTTCTTTCTTTGCTTTGTATATATGGTATACTATACAATTCAAAAGTTAAAGAAAATAAAAGTATCATCTCATAATGTTTTAGTATTTCATGATTATATATATATGTGAGTGTGAAGTTCTTTGTGTATAATTGATATACAAATAGGTACAGCACTTTGAACAAGCGTATTTATACAATACTCATTTATATTGTACAAAATTATATCACTGTCTGCAAATACATATAGCACACGATCTAGTTTCCAGTAGAAGAAATATTTGCTACATGTTTTCTATCTGCTGGAGAAGTCAGGGAAACATCTAATGGCCATATCCTAGCCCTCACCTACCCTCTTCTTTTCTTTTTGTTTACAGATGTTTCAACGTTTCCCATAACCCAGGAGAGATCTTAGGTCTAATGGAATTGCCTGACTGTACCTTGAACCTGAAACCAGAAACAAGCAGCTCCAGCTGCTTACTAGGGGGGAACTCTGCACAAAGGTTGCCTGATCCTTGCTCAGTGGCAGGACCCTCTACCCCTAGGGTGTCCTCTCTGATGCAAAGTGGGACTTGTGGAATTGCCGTCCACACCGACCCTGACCTGGGCAGTTGGCCTCCCCAGGAGACAGGTCATGCTAGTGCCTCTTCCCCTGCTCTTTTGGACCCTTTGTGCTGTGTAAGTACTAAAGTTGTCATTTGCTGAAAGGTTCTGTTGTACCTGAGCGTGTATTCCTATGGCACACCATTTAGCAACTTGCTTCACACTATCATTATTTTCATTATCATCCTTACGTGATGCAATATAGGTAAAAGATGCCCATCGTAGTTTTCACTGCCTATATTAAACCCTCTGCACATGTTGCTTTCTATCTCACTTCCTCTTATGTTCATTTAAAAATATGAACTGTTTCTGTAACTTTTTTCTGCACCTCACTTCAGCCTTCTCATTGTTTATTACAATTATGTGAGAAAGTGAGGTGACAGAGGGCACTAGGCTAAGTCCAGAGTTAGCCAGTATTGGCAATTATGAACAGCTTTACAACTTCTGAAAATGTTTCCTGAGGAAGGTTATCAACCCGACCAAAGAGAGGGCTTCCGGAAAAAGGCACGTGGGTTTGTTTACACCACACAATTTCTTTCCACAATTAGAAGGTAAAATTGAGGACCGACTTAGAATATTTGCAATTAAATTTTTCTAGCATAATCAGGAGGTTAAATCTTATTTTTTAGCAAGACATTGGGAGGTTCCTTTTTAAATAACATTCTTCACCTCCTTTTAGGTGTGGATTCACATTGAGCATTTCAGTCTCAAAGGAGTCAGCTTAAGGCAACGTTTCCCTTAAAATGTATGTGACAATTAAACCACATATTCTAGAAAACACGTATACATTTTAATTAAATATGTGGAGGCTACATTTCAAGAAGAGTGAACAGGAAGCTGGCTTTTCAGGGAGAGATGAATTTCTTTTTCTTTTCTTCTTCAAACTCTTAAGAAAGTGAACAAATTAAGTTTTCTCTTGCCTTAAAACTTTTCGATGGTGGAAAGCCTGCCAACCTGTCTTTATTCTGCTGTATTGTCTCTTAAATACTCCTTTGCCCCTGATGATATTAAACACCAAGGACTTTTTGAGTCCTTTAACGTGCTCTTAAGTATCACTAAGCTTCTGGGACGCTCTAAAACATTGTTCATGGTATTCTTTTGTTCTTTTTGCATGGGCAGGCATCAGGACACGAACCCGGGTCTCCGGCATGGCAGGCAAGAACTCTGCCTGCTGAGCCACCGTGGCCACCCTGTTCATTGTCTCTTTTATGAAGCCCACTAAGGAGAAAAAGATGATGAATGCTCCAATTTATATAGTACAGCAGTGACATCCACAGAACTAACAACTTGTATGGTGTCGTCATGCCTTGTTTTCATTACCTGGAAAATGAATATTAATTTTTGACCAAGTACAAACTGTCGGGATTTATTTTATCATCACTGACTACAATCTAGGATGGGTGGAAGCACGTGATTTTTGTGTTTCATCACGTCAAAGTTATAAAGGTAAGGTGAACTGAGGCAAGAGAAATTATAAGTATTAATTGCAAGGACAGATAGGACGGTCAAGGACTTTCATCACCACCAGGTGACATCCAGATTATAGAGGAAGATTTTGCTTCCTGTTATGCCTAAATAAGTGTTCAGCCTTTGAGCCAGGGGAAGGAGATACAACCAAGGGAGGCAGATAATATGGCTGGAGTTTTGTGACTGCATTTACTTGTTTCTCTACGTGCAAGGAGCCGTTTTAATGTGTTTGCCAATATTGGGAGCAAATTCATTCACTGCGTATTTTCCTCCCTTGGATTTTTTTTTTTTTTTAATCTTTGGATAGAAGCCTCTTTATGACAGAAAGTTCAGAAAATACTGAAAGTCAAAAATAAGGAAATGGAAAGTATCTATAACCAACAAAGCAGAGATAAGCAATGCAAAAATTTGCATATACTCATTTTTTAAATTCATGTATTCTTTTGCAATATTTTAAAGGAGTTATGTATTTTTACAAGGAACATATTTATTTCAATTTATTTGGTCAATTCATATTGTTGCATATATAGCTGTGTATAATTTGGATAAATTATTAAGAATGTTTGACTACTCTCCATGTACATGAATGATTTGAGGCATAAAAAGAGAACCATTGGGTGACAGAGTTATGGATGTTATGGACCCATTAAAAACTTTAATATGTATTTTCAAATTTCAATTCAGAAAATTTGTGCAGTGCTCCTTCTCACCCATAAGATGTGAATGTCCATATAGCATACTGAATGAGCATTCTTTCTCCCAAACTATAAATAGTAGATGTAATGTGAAACATCTACCTTTTGAATTTTGAAGTCCACTATAATGACTGGAAATTTAAAAAAAATTATAGTAAAGAGAGCGATCAACAAATGTAAGACAAGAATTAATTTTAAATGATTTAAAAACAGAAAAAATAATCCTTAAATTTGTGAATATAAACTTCAAGATAGAAATTGGGTCAAGCAAGAAGATGTTAGAGATTGTTTCTATTTATTATTTTCAGTATTAGTTTCCAAATCACATACATTTTACCTGCAAGTTAGTTTATGTCAACCTGATTGCCAATGATCAATTTTGTAGTCCAAGATTTCTACTGTCTGAACTGTTCTAAATATAAACTAATTAAGGTATTACGAACAATTTATCTTTTGAAAGGGATAGAAGCATTGCTTAAGCTAATAGTTTTGGTATCAAGATGTGCCAAGTATTACAGACGCTTTTGTTTGTCTTTAAATAAGTCAATGTAATTTGGCAATCTGTATATGTAAATTCAATCCAATGACCAGCCCTTTAATTAATGTGTCTATGTTCACAGTACAACTAAGCAGATTGTTAAATTGTAGAGTAAGAGAATGAATGTTATAGCATAGAAATTGTGCTGGTTTGAAAGGATGTATGTCCCCCAGAAAAACCATGTTTTAATCAAAATCTCATTTTGTAAAGGCAAAATAATCCCTATTCAATACTGTATGTTTGAAACTGTAATTAGATCATCTCCCTGGAGATGTGATTTAATCAAGAGTGCTTGTTAAGCTGGATTAGGTGACGACATGTCTCCATCCATTCGGGTGGGTCTTGATTAGTTTCTGAAGTCCTGTAAAAGAGGAAACATTTTGGAGAAAGAGAGAGATTCAGAGAGAGCAGAGCAGAATGACACAGCCTGAGAAGCAGAGTCCACCAGCCAGCGACCTTTGGAGATGAAGAAGGAAAATGCCTCCCAGGGAACTTCATGAAAAAGGAAGCCAGGAGAGAAAGCTTGCAGATGATGCTGTGTTTGCCAAGTGCCCTTCCAGATGAGAGAGGAACCCTGACTGTGTTCACCATGTGCCTTTCCAGATGAGGGAGAAACCATGACCGTGTTCGCCATGTGCCTTCTCACTTGAGAGAGAAACCCTGAACTTCATCGGCCTTCTTGAACCTTTGATTGGACATTTCTATAGATTTGTTTTAATTGGAACATTTTCTCGGCCTTAGAACTGTAAACTTACAACTTTTTAAATTCCCCTTTTAAAAAGCCATTCCATTTCTGGCATATTGCATGTCGGCAGCTAGCAAACCAGAGCAGAAATGTAAGTAGCGTAACAAAGAGGGGACAGCAAGAATAACTACCCTTGATGATATGGCACTGTTTTACAGTGGACACTTACTGAAAGGGTAGAATTTGTTTAAACTGTTACTATTCCATTTTAAATGGCCCTCGCTCCATTAGGTACTATTCACTGAGATTTTTCTTAATGTGCTCATTTACTAAGTGATGATAACTGCAGGATTGGCACAGTCCACAGATGTGGGAATCCAATTTCTAACCAAAAGATGTATGTTTGTCTGTTAATTTCTTTCATGTCCTCTACCCCAGCACTGATTTCCCAGGATTCATTAGAATATGTTTAATATAGCTTTGATTCAGACTGTTAAAATACATACATATCTTAATTAACACATCTATTAAATAACTACTATGTACATTGTGCTGGATGCTGCAAATGCATTATCTCTATGTTTTTAAGTTTTATGGATAAAAAAATAATTATAGCTAACATTTGTATCACACTATTTGGCAGGCTTTCTTCCAAGGATTGTACATATATTATCTCATTGAGTCATGTCGACTTCACTACTAGGAAGGTACTATTATTACCCCTCTTTTTTTTTTTTTCTTTTTTTGGTTTTTTTTTTTTTTGGCATGGACAGGCACCAGGAATTGAACCTGGGTCTCTGGCATGGCAGGCAAGAACTCTGCCTGCTGAGCCACCGTGGCCCGCCCTTTTTTTTCTTTCTGATGAAGAAATTGAGAGTGCAGAGAGGCCCAGTATCACAAACCTAGAACTAGTGTGCCCAGGATTCAGTTTCAGACTGTTTGACTTAAGCCAAGGCTCCTAAGTGCAGCACAACACTGCTTCATAAATAGAATGTTCTGCTCATTTCTCTGGCTGCAAAAGAGACCTCTAAGTGAATTTTGCAGCACAATTCTTGCAATTATAAAGCATCTTAAAGCAGTACATTAAGCCTTGAGCCTAACCCTGCTTTCATTGTATTTTCCCATCTTAATTCCCCTTTGTAAAATTTCTTCATTTAAAAAATATTATCTATGTATATTGTTTAAATTCTACATATGTCTGCCAGTTATTCCTTGATTAACTCCTTTTGGAAGAAGGTAGTATAAATCAGGAAATTTAGAAAATCATCATTTGATTCTTCGTAAAGATTACTAGATTTGTGTATTTATTTATTTATTACCAGGTTTATTAAGTAGGTATTTTAAAGCTGTGAACCAAACCCTATGGTTGAGGGACACAAAATGACTTAAGATCACACAGGTTTTAAGCGCATAGTTGGGCTACAATTCCTAAAGCCCATTCTCTTTCATTCAGCAGACATTTATTAATCACAAACTTTAATTCTTTTTTCTGCTATTCCAGTCTGCATCTTGTTTACCAAAACAAGTTGGTAATATTGGTTCATTCAGGTCTTTGTATTTAATGGGACATTAAATGGGATAGGAAATGGTTTGATGCCAGTAGTGCTGTGAGATTTGGTGGCAGTAACATGATTCCCTGTGTGCAGAGCACTGACCTCTGGTGAACATCATGTACAACCCAGTGCCATCTAGAGATCTGCTGTCTGGTACAGTAGCCATTAGGCACTTGTGGCTAGTGACCACTTGAAATGTGGCTAGCACAAATTGAGATGTACTATAATTATAAATTACAAGCCAAGTTTTGGAGACTCAGTAAGAAAACAACTCTCAAATACATCATGAACAATTTTTTATGGGTTAAAATTTGAAATAATATTTTGGATATATTGGGTTAAACATAATATAGCAATAACATCAATTTGCCTTTCTTTTTGTGTTTATAAATGTGGCTAAGAGAACATTTAAAATTGCATATTTGACTCCACTACATTTCTATTGCACAATGATGGTCTAGAGAATAAAGTAACTATTTTATAAGTTTTACTGCCTCATTTCTTTCCTGAATTTGACTACTATACAAAAGAGATCATAGAGTAGGGAGGGGAGCTAAAATCTGAAAATAACGCTATTTTATAAACAATAATTTTGCTCATGAAAGATCCTTAGAGGTGGAAGAATTGGGTGAAAGAATTCACGTTTTTGAAATTTTAATAGTTAATCCTAATTCTGTACCGATATGTACTCACAACAATATTCAATGACAATGCACATTTCCTTGCCCCTACCCAATATTGGATATTTTCAGTGTCCCATCCCTCCCCCAACCTCAATCTGAAAGGCAAAATATTTTTCCAATGAAATTAATTTTTCTATGATTTATTATGCTGTGCGTTTATTCCCATGATTAATGTTTTTATTATGATGTTGCACAGTTATTCCAAGGATTAGTGTATTTTTAAAAAATTGATTAGATAGAACTTTTAATACTGTCTGGATATGAATACATTAAATATTATCCAATTAATAATTTTTATGCCAATAATAATGGATCTAAGCTTTCATATATCATAGATCACATAATGTTTAGTTTTTTTAAGGATGATTTTCATTTCTCTTTCATCAAATTTGTTGGTCTATTTTTTTATGGCTTCTTAGATACATGGCTTAGGAAATTCTGTCCTCACATCGAATTGCAATATTATCTTTGGTATTTCTTTCAAACATAGTTGCTTTTCTTTTTTGATTTGTGGCACTTTTACTCATTTAGAGTTTATATTTCCATACGTTGTAAAGCAAACCTCAAGCTTTAAAATTCTTACATCAATGCAGATAACAAATTATTTTACTGAAGAG
The DNA here is from genome assembly GCA_004026745.1 of Myrmecophaga tridactyla. Classification (NCBI taxonomy): domain Eukaryota; kingdom Metazoa; phylum Chordata; class Mammalia; order Pilosa; family Myrmecophagidae; genus Myrmecophaga; species Myrmecophaga tridactyla. The sequence continues at coordinate 13,011 of PVIY010021571.1, read as the reverse complement.
TCTACCTGATTTTTATTTTAAATGCAACCTTTACCATATACTAAATTCCCATATATTAATGAGTCTGTTTCTGCATCATTCATTGTTTTGCATTTCATATTTTTCTAGACTACTTCTTGCTCTTTTAATTTCTCTTGATTTATAATCTGTATCTCTGGTAGTGTAAAACTGCCCTTGTGATTCATTAAAAATGTTCATTTTATTTAAAAATTAATTATTTTTCATAATTTCTTCCTTTCAGGTAAACCTTGCAATCTGGAGGTCAACATGCACATATCACCCTATAAGTGTTTATTTTAATTACTTTTGATTTTTTTGAGAAAGCTATTAATTAAAAAATATTTAATCTTCCTGTCTAGAATATAGTCTATCTCTCTATTTTTATTAAGTATATTTGTATTTATTAAATGTACCCATTTATTTTAAATTAATGTCTATGCATCTGAAAACTTAAATTGATATTGTAATCCTCCATCATTTAGAAATGGGTTACTGTTGGGTGCAGTGCAATGGTGGCTCAGTGGCAGAATTCTTGCCTGCCATGTCACCATGTCAGAAACCTGGGTTGGATTCCTATAGCCTGCCCAGGCCAATACTGTTGGGATTGAGAAAGCTTATACTTTTTGTATATAAGTCTTGTGTTTATTCTCCCTGGACTCTTTCAATTGATACAATTAGTTTTTAAGTTTATCATCTTGGTTTTCTATTTAGATCCTTGATTTAGTCATTTAACAAAGATTTATTGATTGCCAACTAATTATTAGGTCCTATTCTAGTATTTGTGAACAAGCCAACAAATACAAATTCTGTACATTCAAAGAATTTGCATCGTCTTTGCTAACCACGTCATAGGACAAATCACAGCAGTTTAGTCGCATATTTATTCCTCTATTTTTTCCCCTTATCTTACTGTATTAGCTAGGACGTTTAGCAGAGTGCTATAATGTTGCAATATTTGTGGTCATCTTTGATGTGTTCTTGACCTTCTATTGCTTTCACCATTAAGGATCATTCTTTTGGATTTCTAGTACCTATGCATTATAAAATTAAGGAAGTTTCATTTTCTTTCCATACTTTTACTTTTTAGTAGTAAGCAGCAGTAAAGATAGCTCATACTTACATGGGGATTAAAGAGTTTTAGGTCCTTTCACTGATTAGAAGAATACTACCATTTTTATTTTTGGTCTTAAAAACTTATTTAGTGAATACACTTAACCCCTTCATCTTTTTATCTGCAAACTCAAAAGATTTATCACTACTTTCCCAAAGGAGACTTTGCATTCTATTGTGCCATTCTGTTGTGCTCCATCATAGGGTATCATGAACATAGTTTTTACATAGACTCACCACAAGAGTTGCAAATCCAGTGAGGGTCTGCGTCCAAAGAATTCTATGCATATTGTTAAAGCTAAATATGTACTTCTTAATATTACATTACCTGGCTTAGCATCACTTGCTGACTCACGAATTAGGAAGTGATTTAAATTTCCTTTTTAAACCCAAGAAGAGTTTCTTGGAAGTCTCAGGATCTCTTGCTTTCTTGCAAGTTCCCCCAATGCTGAATTTTCCTTCCATGCTATTTCTCTACACATTTTCCTACATCCCCAAAGCTAAACAATTTGTTTGCTTACAGCTTAAAATATTTGTTTTGCTTAAAGCTTAACAAACTATTCGCTGTTTGGTTTCTTAATATGCTGTCAGATTTTCATCATAATTTAGTCTAGAAATGTTATTTCCCAGACCATAACAATTAACAATTAATTCACATATGTAACATGACATTTGAATTTTGTCCATATACCTGATGATGTTTATAATAACTTCTCATGTAAAATGGCAGAAAATAGGGGAGCTGATATACTAAATAAATGTTTTCATAAGGAGAGGTACAAAAGACATCAAAATATAAGAAACATGATACCTTTTATTAAAATAAAATCCAGGACATTGAGGATGCTTTATTTATTTATGTATCATCCTTTTCTTCCTTTTGTTCATTAGTGGGAGAAAATTTTAATAGGTTCCATTTCTTCAAAAAAAGAACTTGTTTATTTTTGAGATAAGAATTTTTCACTTTTCTTCCCACGCTTTTTGCTAATTATATAATTTTAAAGAAATAATCTTTAAGAGAGTCAACAACTCTAAATTTTTCATAAAACTATAAAAGGTTTGTAATGTAGAAGTTTCTAATTGTAATGGATTTTTTAAGTCACCCAGTCTGTGTTTTAAGATTCCAGAATATTTTTTAATATTTTGACATTTATCTATAATCACTTTTTATTACAATACAATAAACATTAATAGTTCTTTTTTGTTTATTTTGGTGTAAAAAGATATTATTTTAACTTTTCATTATGGAAAATTCAAATGCAAACAAAATAAAAGAGTAAATATATGCTTCTCTCATCCAACCATTATCGTTAATGGACCATTTTATATCACTATCATATATACTGGCCATTTATTTGTCTTACTGTCATTCAAAGACTCATGCTTTTCTTGACTGGCTAATTGCAAAAATCACTATCTGTTTTCCTTGCCTCCCATGCCAAGATCCTCTAATCCGTTCCTATATTGTTGTCAAATTGATCTTTCTTAAATGCAGATCTTATCAGATCAGTTTCTGGTTTATAATCTTCTGTACTTTTTTTTTTTTTTTAATTTGCATATGGGCAGGAGGCACCAGGGATCGAACTCCAGACCTCCAGCACGGCAGGTCGGAGCTCTGCCTGCTGAGCCACGGCAGCCGCCCAAGTCTTCTGTACTTTCAAATTGTTTTAAATATAAAAATCTCTGCTTCGGTCTCCTGTCTCATCTCTTGACACTCTTAGCTAGCATCCTACAGAACAGTCGTTTTAGAACTAAATCGTAGTTCTGACGACTATCCCCTGCTCTCTCAGGGGAAACTTTGCATATGCTCTTTCCGGTATCTTTAATGCCCATAACATCCCCCATTCTCTTCATCTGCATAATTGCTGCTTGATCTTTAAAATTCTTCTCACGTATTTCACTCCTGGGGGCGTTGCAAGCAATGTACCCCAAATCCAAGGCTACATTAGTTGCCTCTTTTATGCTTTTACAAGATCTTACATTGAACTTTATCAAAGTCCTCATAACATTGCACTATAATTTGGCATTAGCTTCCTTTTTTCCCGCGCCATTAGGCAGAGATCAGGCATCACGTATATTCCTCTTTGTAAAGATAATGCCTGATTAGTGCCTGTTACGTAGTAAATACTCAAGGAATGGTGAGTAAGAGTGACCGCTTGGCTCATATTCCTATTCCGTGAGGTTTTCCCTGTCTTCTATGGTTGATTACTTTCTACAATTTTTATTATAATAGCCAACACACATTAAAATGTACATTATCCTGGTTTTTGTGTGTTATAGTTAACGTCGCCAGGATTATAAACTCCTTAAAAAACTCCTCTGATGTTTGTTTCTCCTGTCTCTGTACAGTACGTAGCTCAAAGTGGAACCCATGGACCTCTGTATAAGGTGGCCAGGTTTCACACCTCCATATTGGGTAATGGATGAGCAGCGAGAAGTAGGCGCATATCTTGGATCTGTCAGTTCATAACGGTTCCATCTTTGGAGGTTTAAACTCTATGAGCTTCAGTTTCCTGATCAATGAAATGGGCGTAATGTCATCTGCTTCATTGTCAGTTTAACTGAGGCAATCTTTATAAAATGTGGAGTGCTATGTGGGTCACATTTATCTAACTTAGATTATATTAACATTGGATTGTATTGATATTGAAGGACTAATATTCTTACTTTATGGATAAAATTGGAAATAATGCAAATATTTTCCATATCTAGTGAATTGCTGGTTGTTATTCTTGCTATATGGTAAAATACTTTAGCTGGCAAATACAAAATATCTACCATTTTTTGTTTAGTGTCCTATATACCTTAATACTATAAATGTGCAACAGAATTTTGCAGGGGATTTTTATGACAATTATTCTTATAATGTAAAATCTTATTTATCCTATGTAATAGTTGCATTCAAGTGTTCTTTAATTATGCAGTATTGCTGGTGCTGACAAAAGCATCTAAAATTAGTAGGTTTGGACTCTTAGGTCAGAAATTAAAGGGGAAAAAATACTAAGAAAAATGCCAACTACCATCAAATAAAAATGTTAATTTAAGAGATAGTATCCTTAAATGTTAGGGATAGTGCTAGAAAACAAAAAATAAAAAAAAAGCAGTAAAGCATGTACCTTTAAGTTTGCAAAAATCAGATTATTATACAAGTATAGATATGAAGAAAAATAGAAACAATGTGACATGACTGCGAAATTAATGCTGATCTGCAAAATATGCCTCTAAGCCATCTAATCTTTTGTGTTAGGGCACAAAGAGTTCTTGATGTTTGAAAAAACGACAAAGAAAAAATTTGTACAAGTTTTTATTAAGCATAAATGCATGTTTCAAAGAGGGAAAAACGCCCTTTACTTCTTGCAAATGTATGTGTTCCAAGATGACATTTCCCCTTCTTTATGCTTTTTACTATGGGGAAATTAGTCTTGAATTATGTGAGTATTGATTTTATGCAAACAATGTAAGATTTTTTCGTTCTGGTGCAATTTCTAGAACACAGTAGACATTAAGTGCAATGTATCTAATGTGATTATTCTTAAATTGCTGGAAAAATACTTTTTTTGTTGCTGAATTATGTTCTAAGTCAAGACTTAAGTTCCCTATGAGCAACTTTCAAACTTCTTGATTTGTCATGAATAGTGTTACTGCTCTTGAACATTTTTGGATGCCTGTGTATTCAAGCCCATTTCTGCTTCTTGTTGCTCTCAGCAGCTGTAGACCTGAGGTCAGAGCAGATTGCCAGGTGCTGAGACAAAGTCCTTCCCAGCAGTCAGGCTCACCTCTACTGCTTCCACCAGTTCTCTCATGGGATGCAAGAAGGATGTACTTGGCCAGCTCTTTGGTGACCTCCGTGTACATCTTGGTCTAGTTCTTTTGTGGAAGAGATAATTGCCTGGGGCCGCAGGTGGAAAGCACATAAATCTTCTCACTGTTGCTTGAAAATTAGGTGCCTAGTTAAGTGTAATCCTATAAAATCATTGCACTTTGAAGCTACAATATCAGTTATCTATTACAGGATATTAAATGTATACCATTCAAAGGCCAATTTTTGCACCCATGAAATACTGTTGCATTTTAACAGAAGTCCACATTTTTAATAACTGAAGAAAAACAGGTCCTTGAATTCAAATATATCACTATATATGACAAGCTATAGACGACTGATTTTAAAATGGACTTTATGGTTGCATTTTCTACTTTATGTTACCTAGCTATATGAAAGGAGCACAACTGAAATCTTACAGAATTATTCAAAGAAAAAACATATCAAATTGTTTTTAATTAATACACCCACACCACAGAGAGCAATGCTAATCTCTGCTCAATGTCTGACGGCTGAGAATTCTTGAGTAGCAAGTATTTTCATTTATGAAATACTGTACTGGTGTTTGAAATTGTCAAAAACCTCTGTGGCTCAAAATATACCAGGAATAAATGGGAAAAGGTTGAGTTATTATATTTAAGATACAGATGTAATAAAAAATCAGTTGCAGAAAGGGACAGAGTGTGCACTGTATTTTTCAGGTTCTATTAATAGATATGTGCACAAATTTCCAAGACACTCAAACACCACTATGTAGTTTTTTAAAAACTGTATTGCTAAATTTATCTTAGTGCATTAGTATTATAAGCCTCAAAGCTTCCTCCTTAAAAATATGCTACCCATCTGTTACTTCTATATTTTTAAAAAGACATTACTTCTGAAAGCACAAAAACATTTTTTCTTGTCTTAGGGAAAGTTACTTAAGTCAATTAGAGTGGAAAACTTAAGCAATTATATGGCTTCTTGAGTTAAAACATTTGTTTTTTCCCTCAAATCTTGAAAATATGAGTAATGGCAAATTCTCTGCTGCAGCCAACTTCACTTCCCTTGGTACAATGAGTTTGAAAAGCAAATGGTAAGTAGTCAATCCTGTTACAAGAATTACTGTCTGATACTACCAAGCCCCATTGCACCTGACCCCCCAAAAAGGAAAGATCATTTGACTGCTAAATGCTGCTATTATTTCCATCTTTTAACACCAGATGGCGCTGGTACATTTTTAATCAGCTCTGATTTCTCCTTAAAATTTTTTTTTCTTCCTTTCCCTTCTTTTCAGGAAGATTTTGCTTAAAAGGTTAAAGTCTATATGTGTTTTCTGTCATGTAAACTTTAATTGAAAACTTGCATGTATTGATTAGAGCGGATAGCCCATTTTCACGGTTTTTTTTTTTTTTCGGTTGTTTGTTTGTTTATTCATCAGGCAATACGGTTTGTAAGATTGTAAGATTGCAGGGAAGGCTGATAAGAGCATCTGCTTTGGCACCCTCAGGGAACACAGCCTGTACTGTCAATGACTGATCAATTCATTTGGAAAGCTCTCTAACTCTTAAGACAATTTCAACCTGGGTATCATTCTTCCTTCTTAGACTTCTTGTTAGTATAAACAGAAATCCACTGGTAGCTAGGAATTATATTTATCCATCATTCATAAGAGAGCGCTATGTGCAAATGAGTTTTATAAGCCCCATGGGTGCCTGAAATTAGTCTCTTACAAACACTTTCTTGTTCTGCCTCATTCTCACATTTCTAGCTCAGTGTCACATTATTCTGCTTAAACCATCAGACAGATAATAGCATAAAATTAGGCTCCTTATTACAGGAGCAGCAGCCAATGCTGTTTTCCTTTTCCTTTTCCTTTTTTTCCCCTTCTCTTCCTCTATCTCTTTAAATTGATTAGAAACTTTTACTTGGGAGAGGGTGACATGTTATAAAGGATCTGCTCTATATACTGTGGCTTTACTTTAACTTAACCTTTGCAGGTCAATGCTGAGCCCTTGCAGTAGGCTTTTATCTTTTTCAGGAATTAGAGTTTATCACCCACCTCTGTAGCCTCACGAATTTTCAACAGGAGCTCCCACCACCCAAAGTAAGTGTGAAACCCACCAGCTGCAATGCGTATCATAGAATACTAAAAAAATGTTCAAAATAAGGAAAATTTTTACTCACTTTTTTCAATGTTTTTTCTTTATTTTTAGCCTTTTAGTGGAAAATGGTGTGAAAATGCAAAAATTACTGAATGCAATTTTCTGAAAAGAGGTAATGAGTACCTTCTCTACAATCAGTTTGACTGTGAGAGTGATGTCTGTGTTTTTTAAAAACCCTATCTTATTTCCCCTTGTTAAAATGCAAATTGCTCTTCTCATTATAATAAGCACCTTATCTAGCTCAAGATATTTCATTTAGAAGCTCACATTTTTCCCTGTTAATAGTTAAGAGGGGTATTGACCAAAATGCATTGATTGACTTTGTTATGCAAATAGCAGCATGTAAAATGAGATAATGGGCTTAGTTTCTGGAGCATCTGGAGAATTTTGATCCAGAGGAGTCTACATTACCTTGCAAAAATATTTCCTCATAAGCCACCCTCTCCAACCCCCCACCCCACCCCTGGCCAATTGTCTTCTTTGTTACAAGAGATTTTCTCTTATCAGCTCTTTTCTGATGCAAATAAACTTTCATTATCAAGTTTAAAATTTAAAAGGAAATTGTTCTGGTTTGCTAAATCTGCTGGAATGTGCTAAACTAGAAATGGGTAGTCTTTTATAAAGGGGATTTATTCAGTTACAAATTTATATTTCTAAGGCCCATAAAAATGTCCCACCTAAGCATCCAGACAAAGACACTGTGACTGTGAAGAAAGGCCTATAGCATCTGGGGTTTCTCTGTCACATGTCAAGGCACATGGTGACATGTGCTGTCCTCTCCCAGCTTCTGGTTTCAAACAGCTCTCTCAAATCCTGTGGGTTTTACTGGCATCCTCTGGGGCCTCTTCCTTCTGCATTTTCAGATGTCTGTGTTTGCATGTATTGGTTCTGAACTCTCTCTCTCTCTCTCTCTCTCTCTCTCTGCTTTTTTAAGGACTCAGTAAACTAATTAAGACTTTGAATGGGCAGGGCCACATCTCCATGGATATAACCTAATCAAAACGTCCCACCTGCAATAAATCTGTACCTGCAAGATTGGATTAAAAGAGCATGACTTTTCTGGGATTAAAAGAGCATGACTTTTCTGGGATTAAAAGAGCATGACTTTTCTGGGCTACATAACCAGCACAGAAATCTTGCTGTACATTTAGCAGGATTAGGGAAATATATCAGAGAAAAGGAACACTTGGGATATTTCTTCAACTGCCCTAACATTAGTCAATCTCCCATTTAGATGAAGGACTGGAACTCCTTCAATAGATTTTCCAGATAGGTAGAGATTTTTGAGCAATAAGGATCATAGATCCTAGCCCAATATATACTAGTAAGGAAACTGAAGGCATTTCTGTTTAGAGGACATCTTCAAAATTTGTGGCAGATCTGGCATTAGAGAGAGGCCAGATGTTGACTTCTACAGCAGGGCTTAATCACAAGAAATTATTTGAATGGTAATTTTGTTCAAAATCCTCTACTGGCTACCCATTTCCATCAGGGGAAAAGCCAAACATTTCCACTTGCCTGTGTAGGTTTATGACCCCATTTCAGCTGATGACTCCTTCCTCTTTGGCTCTCTGAGCTCAGCACCTATTATCTCTCCACCCTACCTGGACCCTAAAAGTTACCCTGCTCCAACCCCACACTCTCCTGAGTATTCCTCAAAAACATCAGGCATACTCATAGTTCGCGAATGTATTCCCCCAGATAGTTGCATGACAAACTGTCTTAAATCTTTGTACAAATTGAACTACCCTGATCAATCTATTTAAAATTACCCACTCCACACTGGTAACATGCTTGATTCTTCCTATTTGGCTCTCTGTAATTTTGCATATAGTTAACTCATGGCATATTATATAATGTACTTTACTTACATTTTGAAGAACTCTTTGTCTGTTTTGTTTCGAGCACCTTGGAGACTGTCTGGAACATAACAGATGTTCAATAAATATCATTCAATAAATAGTGGTTAAGGTATTAAGTTACTCAATTTAGCATGCTGATTTGCAGCTGATTTTTGTTTTATTTTACTATTTATTATTTCTCAGATTTATTTTATGGGAAAGGTGAGCTAAAATGTCAATGTACTGGGCTTCTGAAGTTTAAAGCATTCCATTATGGAGAGACATTAAGAAGTCATATTTATCCAATGAAAATAGAAAAAACTTCCTAAATTTACAATTCAGTAGAATGGTTTCTTCATGCATTTCTAATATGAAGTGATGACATTGTTCTTGGGCCTAAGTTATGTTTTTTTATTTTTTAATTCTAGTAGTCACTCCATATGAAAATGGTTGAAAAAGTCTAAGAATCAAGATCTCTAGTATGGTAGGATTTCATGTTTTTAAGTGTGGAATTAAACAAAGACAACCCAATTTAGACAAACAGAGACTGTTTATTTCGAGCTTGCTATTGGAAGGGAATACACCACCACTTGCATTTTTCAGAGACTGAAAGTCTGGCAGGAGAGTGGGAAAGCTTTATGGTGGAATAAAAGGGAGGGGGGAAGGCTTCTATGCTTTGATTGAAGGTTGTTGGCAGGGGAAGCTGGAGGAAGTCTAACTAGAAGCAGGGCATTCGACATGATTGGTTTGGGGAGCATACTTTGCCTTCTCTGGTTGGTACTGAGTTGGAAGCAGGAACAGAAATTAGAGAAGTTGACAGTCATTGACCAAATTTTCACTATTCTTGGCCAATGACCAAAAAGGTTGTGGTTTGGCTACCTGGGTTGATTGTAAGACAGAGTTCCATTATCATATACGGTCTGGCCCTTGTTCATTTGTGTGTTCAGAATCTCACAACACTGAAACTTCTGGATAAGGGATTCAAATGTTGGGACAAGGAGAAGAGGAAGCTTGTGTTATATATGTGTGTAATTCAGCAAGCTATTTCTTCCCTTCATCCTAAGAAGTATGCAGGAGGACCCCAGGGAGGAGGAAATAAAGATGTAACACTAGGGAACTATCTGGGGAAAATAACTTTGTGAAGAACCTGGGCTATTGCAATGCTCTCTTGGGGTATGATGGATTAGAGTGGCTTCCTCACCTCTCACAAAGTAGGAATTGAAATAGGAACACATTAGGGAGCGTCACCATTCCCAGCAAGTGCAGGAATGGGTTTTAGGGGAATAGAAAAGGCAGACGATGACTTGCATGGCATATGTAAGTGCTGTCTTTTAAGTTCTCAGAAACAAGCCCAGTGGAGACTGTTTGCAGCATAACTGCTCCAATCCTCGAAGTGCGCTGTGGATAATCGTACCAGCACTGCATTCCCAGAGGGATTACAAAACTGCTGTGGCACAAAGGAAATACCTGAGCTGAACGAGAAAAAGGCCTAAGGTTGTTAAGCCAGAAGGTACTGGGGAACATGGATTATCTCATGTAATGCTCCAACAATCCTGTGAGGTAGGTACTATGATCACTGACACTTTACAGATGAGAAAACCGAGGACCACGCAGGTTACTAGCTCAGTGTGACATAGTTGAGAAGCAGCAGAGACAGGACACAATCCTGCGAAGTTTAACTCCATGGATGTTCTCTTAGATGTTTAACAGAGCTACTTCCAGAAAATAAGAGCTATAGGAGGACTTGTGCAGGAAGGCCACACACTATTGACCTGATAAAGCTAGTGTCATTTTGGGAGGTTACATGTTTTAGGTTTCAAAGAGGGGAGGTATGCTGGTTTGAAAGGATGCATGTCCCCTAGAAAAGCCATGTTTTAATCTAAATCCCATTTCATAAAGGCAGAAGAATCCTTATTCAATACTGTATGTTTGAAACTGTAATCAGATCATCTCCCTGGAGATGTGATTAAATCAAGAGTGGTTGTTAAACTGGATTAGGTGGAGACGTGTCTCCACAGATTTGGGTGGGTCTTGATTAGTTTCTGAAGTCCTATAAAAGAGGAAACATTTTGGAGAATGAGCGAATTCAAAGAGAGCAGGGCAGAACGACATAGCCACGAGAAGCAGAGTCCACCAGCCAGTGACCTTTGGAGATGAAGAAGGAAAATGCCTCCCAGGGAGCTTCATGAAACAGGAAGCCAGGAGAGAAAGCTAGCAGATGATGCCGTGTTCACCATGTGCTGTTCTAGATGAAAGAGGAACCCTGACCACGTTTGTCATGTGCCTTCTCACTTGAGAGAGAAACCCTGAACTTCATCGGCCTCCTTGACCCAAGGTATCTTTCCCTGGATGCCTTAGATTGGACATTTCTATAGACTTGCTTTCATTCAGACATTTTCTTGGCCTTAGAACTGTAAACTACCAACTTATTAAATTCCCCCTTTTAAAAGCCATTCTGTTTCTGGTATATTGCATTCCGGTAGCTAGCAAACTAGAACAGGAGGGTATATCCTTTTCCACTCCATGTACGAAAAAATATTAAAGGGAAACTTACTTTTCTGCCTTGTTGATGAGGTCTAGGTAGAGGTTACTTCTCATTTGCTGTCAACTCTTTTCCTTGTGTGGTCAGATATGTGGTCTCTTGGCTAATTCTTCCATCATCTCATCATGCAGCTAGTTGACTTTTAAACTCTAGTCCCAGGGTGTCAATTGTTAGAGGAGGAGCTAGGGCACAGGAAGTCCCATTTTAATTCTGGGTTTTTTTTTTTAAAGCAATTTTATCGAGCTTTACTTAACTCCATACAGTCTGACCAAAATATGCAATCAATGGCTCACAGTATGCGCATGTATTTGTCCAGTCATCACACAATCAGTTTTAGAACATTTTCATTACTCTAAAAAAATAAACAGAAAGAAAAGAGAAAACCCACACATCCCAAATCTTTTCTCCCTCACCCTCACTATTGAACCTTAGTAATCGTGTGGTACCTTTGTATTTGATGATGAAAGACTATTAAGACATTGCTGTCACTTATAGTCTATAGTTTGCAATAGGTTCATATTTTTCATATTATGTATACCAATCTGTTATTAACTCCTTGTAATAATGTCATACATATGTTCTTTAATAGTTCTTTAAAGAACTTTTGTATATTTGTCCAGTTAGTTACAGTTATCATCTACCACAAGATTCACTGTGTTATGCATTCCCATGTTTTAACCTTGTTTTCCTTCTGGTGACATACAGCACTATAAACTTCCCCCTTACCCCACATTCACCCACAATTCTTCACCTTTAATTATACTCACAATAACATGATATCATCACCTCTATCCACTTCCAAACGTTTAAGTTCGTTCGTCCTGGTTTTAAGCTACATTCTGCAATCTGGTTAACATTAATCAAGTAGTTATTTTTCTTCCCTGGTGGCTCCTGTGTCAATTTCTCAGTTGCTTCAGAACACCAAGGGGAGAAAGAATGTGATTAATCGATATCTTAATAAAAAGTGCACTTTCCATTTTATGTTGCTTTACCAGTTTGAATGTCTTCCATGAGGTAAACTTCTCATTTGTATTTCTACTGGACTTCCCTTTCAGTATGTTGGAATTTCAGGAGGTTTCCTGAGGGCATGTTACTATTTAGGCAAATAGGACATGAAACATGAGAAAGATATTTCTTCATTCTGCCACTGAAGTTGCAAGATGAGATGTTTATTAGTTCTTCAGATGATGGGAGTGGAGATGAATGGCTGGACATAAGGTCTAGAAAGGCCTTGGTGATGCTTGTCAAGCATAGTGGAAGCACAGTGAGAATAAAGACAAAATATGAAGAAGCCTGAAAATGCGAGAACAAGGGAAATAACACTTGGGATCCTTACAGCTATGAATCTATGGATCAAAATATTCCTGAAATGATACCAACCTTTGGGCCTTTCACTTCTATGAATCAATTGTTTATCTTATTACTTGTTTGCTTAAGGACATTTAAGTTGTTGGTTGCAATCAAAGAACCTGAGTGATAGGGTTATTTTAAAGATTAAAGATAAATAAAGATTAAAAATAAAGTCTCACATAAAACAGCCACTTAATATCTAGG
>PVIY010021570.1:0-42231 GCA_004026745.1 Myrmecophaga tridactyla | reverse complement strand
ACAAAAGAGTAGAACATATGGAATAAAAATAAATAATAGGGGGAACAAATGAAAAAAATAAATTTAGTTTGAAATGCTAGTGATAAATGAAAGCAAGGGGTAAGGGGTATGGTATGTATAATCTTTTTTTCTCTATTATTGTTTTATTTCTTTTTCTGATGTTTTTTTATTTCTTTCTCTAAATCGATGCAAATGTTCTGAGAAATGATGAATATGCAACTATGTGATAATATTAAGAATTACTGATTGTATATGTAGAATGGAATGATATATTAATGTTCTTTTGTTAAGTTTTTTAATTAATAAAAAAGTTAAAAAAATATGAATGGATTAGGAATTCCATCAAATATCAACCTGGATAAAATACCAAGTTCAAATTCTATGCTGTCTTTAAGAGTGACACTTTAGATTCAAAGGTACAAATAAGTTGAAAGTAAAAGTATATATCATACGAACAGTAACAAGAGTGCTGGGGTGACTATACTAAGAGCAGAAAATAAAGACTTAAGACAAAATTATTATTATTGTAACTGCGTCAATCCAACATAAAGATTGCAAACACATATGCACACAAGAATGCATGAAATAAAAATGGAGAGATTTAAAAATAGTTTAACAGGGCGGCTGCCGTGGCTCAGCAGGCAGAGCTCCGACCTGCCGTGCTGGAGGTCTGGAGTTCGATCCCTGGTGCCTCCTGCCCATATGCAAATTAAAAAAAAATTTCCATAAAAAATAGTTCAACAATAGAAAATATCAAAGACCTAAGTATAAGGGGCATCCTGACAAAATAAGCTACTTGAGCTGGAAGCTCTCTCTCCCCATGGCAAAGACTGCCTTCCCCAAGACTATCTACAGGCACCAGGTAGTCTTGCTGGGGAAAACTCCTTCTGTCCCCTTAGGCAGCATGAGCAGTAATGAGTGGTAGCCCTAGTGGCAAGAGATAACTGAAGCCAACCACATTAGTACCTCAAGGGCTATGAAAATTTTATTGTCATTTTAACCACAGCCCACAAACTAGGTCTGAACCTGCATGCTATACCTAAACAGGGACATTTCCAAGTAAAATAAATTTAAATAGGACAAAAAAGAGACTCTCTTAATATAATAGACAAAATTTCCAGGATACAGTAGAAAACTACCTATCATACCAAGACCCAGGAAATTCACAAAGTGAATGAGGAAATTAAATTAACTGGCACAACACTGAGATTAATCAGATGAAGGAATTATCTGAAAAGGATTTTAAAGCAACCATCATAAAAATTCTTCAACAAGCAATTATAAAGTCTTGAAACAAAATAAAAAAACAAAAAATCTCATCAAAGAAATAGAAGTTATAAAAAGGGACTAAGTGGAAATTGTGAAACTGAAAAATACAATAAAAGAAATTTTTGAATTTTTACTAGGTAGGCCCAGTAGTACAGTGGACAGAGAATAGAATCAGTGAACTTGAGGACAGAACAATAGAATTCACCCAATTTGAACAAGAGAGAGAAAATAGACTGAAGAAAACAAAAGCAACAGAGTTTCAGAAACCTGTGGGACAATAACAAAAGATTGGACATTCATATCATCAAAGTCTTAGAAGGAAATGAAAAAGAGACAGGTGTTGATAGAGTATACAAAGAAATAATGGCTGAAAGCTTTCCTAATTTGACAAACACAAATCTAAGTTTAAGAGGCTTAGCAATTCCACATATTATAAACCCAAAGAAATCCATGCCAAGGTATGTGGTTAAATTTCTGAATATTAAAGACACAGGCAAAATCTTGAAAGAAGCCAGAGAGAAATGACACATTACCTATAGGGGAGATGACAATTCAAATGAAAATTGATTTCTCATATGTAACCATAGAGAACAGAAGGAAGTAGCTCATGTTCTAGATAGCACTTTTGAACCATGAATTCTGTATCTGGTGAAACTATCCTTTAGGAGTGAAGGGAAAATAAAGACATTCCCAAGCAAAGGAAAACAAAGAATTTTCCATTAGCAGACTTACCCTTAAAGAATGTCTAAAGGAAGTTGTTTAAACAGAAGCGAAATCATGAAAGAAAATGGGGAACATTAGGAAGGAAAAAAGAACAATGGGCAGAGTAGAAATATGGGTAGATACAGTAGACTATCTTTTTTTCTCATGACGTATATAATTGTTTTTGATGAAACAAAAGTTATAACACCATCTACTACCCAATAAATTGCATTTGGAAATAAAAGGATAAAGGGATATAAATGGAAGTGAGATTTCTATGCTTCACTCAAAGTGGTAAAATGTTGAACAATAGATTGTGCCAAATTACATATGTATTTTATAATTGCTAGAGCTACTGCTAAGAAAACTACAAAAAGAGATACACAGTAAACCACTATTATTGAGTCATATTAGAATCCTAAAAAAATGTTCAAATCACAGAAAGGCAAAAAAAAGAGAAACTGAGGCATAAGAACTAGAGGAAACAGGGTTCATGGGTGGCTCAGTGGTAGAATGCTCACTTTCCATGCAGTAGACCTGGGTTCAATTCTCGACCCATGCACAAACAAACAAACAAACAAACAAAAAACTAGAGGAAGCAAACGGAAAACTGATTTTAAAAATGACAGATATAAGTGCCAATGTATTAGAATTAATTCAAATGTAAATGATCCAGGTACACCAATTAAAAGACAAAGATTGATAGAATGAATAAAAAAACAATGTATGACCCAACTATCTGCTGCTACCAAGAAACTGTCTTACATTTCAACAGTGATTTGGTGGTTGAAAATAAAACTAAGGAAAAAGATACATGTTCAAATGTTAATAACAAAAACTAGGAGTGGATATATTAATATTTTATAAAGCAAATTTCAGAGCAAGGAAAGTTAATACAGACAAATGGGGCATTAATGAATAAAGAGATCAATCCATCTGCAAGTCACAATAATCCTAGATGTATACTCACAAACAATACAGCCTCATAACACAGGAATCAAAAACTGATAGAAATGAAAGAAGAAATAGACAACTCCCTGATTATAGTAGAGGATTACCAAACCCTCTCTCATCAACTGACAGAATTACTAGACAGAAAAATCAGCAAGCATATAGAAGATGTGAACAACGCTGCAATCAATCAACAAGATCTAATTAGCATACGTAGAATATTCTTGCTAACAACAACAGATTACACACTTTTTTCAGTGACCCATAGGTCATTCATCTAGATAGATCATATTCTGGGTCACAAACAAATTTAAAATAACTGAAGTCATACCGCATATGATCTCAAACCATAATGGAATCAAACTAAAAATCAGTAGCATAAAGACAACAGGAAAATATCCAAACACCTGAAAATCCAGCAGCACAATTCTAAATAGTCTATATGTCAAAAAATAAATCCTAAAAGAAAATTGAAAATATGCATAAACTAAATAAACATTAGAATGAACATATGATAATACTGGGATATAGCTAAAGCAGCCCTGAGAGGGAAATTTATGGCACTAAATGCTTATGTTTGAAATGATGAAAGAACTCATAATCTAACTTCAATCAAAAAATTGGAAAAAGATGAGTAAAATAAATTCCAAAGCAAGCAGAAGGTAGGAAATAAAAAAGTTAAAAACAGAAATTAATGAAATAAAAAGTAGGAAAACAATAGACAATGAAACAAAGAAACTGGTTCTTTAAAAATATAAAATTGATAAACATCTAGAAAGACTAATAAAGATTAAAAAAGAAAAGACACAAATTACCAGTATTGGGAATGAAATAGGGGATATAATTACAGATTTTGCATCCATTAAGAACACAAATAGGGAATAATGTAAACAACTTTACCTTCATAAATTCATCAAATTTGAAGAAATGGAACAATTTTTACAAAACCACAAACTATTCAAAATTCAAACAAGATAAAATAGACAACCTGATAGTCTTATAAACAGTAATGAATTTATAATTTAAAACCTCTCAAAAAACAAAAACAAAAAAAAGAGGAAAAAAAGACAAGAAAGGAAAAAAGAAAAAAAAGAAACAAACAATTAAAAACAAAACAAAACTCTCAAAAGAATGAGAAAGCCTTCTTGACCAAAAAGAAGAGAGAAATGAGGCAGAATAAAGTTTCAGTGACTGAGAGATTTCTGAGTTGAGAGGTTATTCTTATGCATTATATAGATATCCCTTTTTAGTTTATGGTGTGTTAGAATGGCTGGAGGGAAGTACCTGAAACTGTTGACCTGTGTTCCAGTAGTCTTGATTCTTGAAGATGGTTGTATAACTATATAGGTTTTACAGTGTGCCTGTGCAATTGTGAAATCCTTGTGTCTGATGCTCCTTTTATCCAGGGTATGGACAGATGAGTAAAAAAAATATGGATAAAAAAGTAAATAGATAATAGTGGAGTGTCATGATCAGGTTCATGTGCCAACTTGGCCAAGTTGTGGTACCTGTTTGTCTGGTTGGGCAAGTGCTGGCCTGTCTGTTGCTTTGAGGATATTTCATAGAATTAAATCATGATCACATCATCTGCATCCACAGCTGATTCCATTTGTAATCAGCCAAGGGGAGTGTGCTGGTTTGAAAGGAAGTATGCCCCCTAAGAAAAGCCATGTTTAAATCAAAATCCCATTTCATAAAGAGGATAATCCCTATTCAATACTGTATGTTTGAAACTGTAATCAGATCATCTCCCTGGACGATGTGATTTAGTCAAGAATGGTTGTTAGGCTGGATTAGGTGACGACATGTCTCCACCCATTTGGGTGGGTCTTGAATGGTTTATTGGAGTCCTAAAAAAGAGGAAATATTTTGGAGAATGAGAGATTCAGAGAGAGCAGAACGATGTAGCCATGAGATGCAGAGAGTCCATGAGCCAGCAACCTTTGGAGATGAAGAAGGAAAACGCCTCCCGGAGAGCTTCATGAAACCAGAAGCCAGGAGAGAAAACTAGCAGATGACGATGCCATGTTCGCCATATGCCCTTCCAGCTGAGAGAGAAGCCCTTTGGAAATGAAGAAGGAAAACTGTGTTTGCTATGTGCCCTTCCACTTGAGAAAGAAACCCTGAACTTCATCGGCCTTCTTGAACCAAGGTATCTTTCCCTGGATGCCTTAGATTGGACATTTCTATAGACTTGCTTTAATTGGGACATTTTCTCGGCCTTAGAATTATAAACTAGCAACTCATTAAATTCTCCTTTTTAAAAGCCACTACATTTCTGGTATATTGCATTCCAGCAGCTAGCAAACTAGAACAGGGAGTGTCTTCTGGAATGAGTGATGCTTAATGTAATCACTGGAAACCTTTTACGGAGGATTCAGAAGAGACAGGCTCTCTTCCTTCTTTGGCCTGTGAGCCTCTCCTGTGGAGTTCGTCCAGACCCTCCATCAGAATCGTCAGCTTCACAGCCTGCCTTACAGATATTGGACTCTGTTTCCACGGTTACGTGAGACATGTTTATAAAGTTTATATTCACGAAAATTTCCTGTTGATTCTGTTTCTCTAGAGAACCCTAACTAACACATGCGGATAAGGGGTAAAGTAAATTGGGTTGATTGAAATACTATTGGTCAGTGAGAGGGAGGGGAAAGGGGTATGGGATGTATGAGTTTTTTCTTTGTTCTTTTTATTTCTTTTTCTGGAATGATGCAAATCTTGAAAAATAAGAATCAGTTAGGAGCACTTTATCCAATATTAAGGTTCATTATATAGCTAGAAGAATCATGATAGCAATATGACTGACAACACGATAGTGTAGATCAATGGGAAAGAATAGAGAACCCAGAAGTAAACTCACAAATATGTCAAATTCAAAGGAGGAAGAATAGTCTTTTCAATAAATGGTGCTGGAGCAATTGCATATCCATAGACAAAATAAACTTCAACCCAAAACCTCATACCTTATACAAAAATCAACCCACAGTGGATCAGAGATTTAAAAGTAAAATGTAAAACCAACATTTTTAGGATAAAATAATGGAAAAATTCTTTGGTGATAGGACTTGGTGAAGAATTCCTATATTTGACACCAACAACATGATCCATAAAAGGAAAGCGTGATAAGTTGGGACTTCATTGAAATAGAAATCTGCTCTGTGAAAGATCCTGTTAAGAGAATGAAAAGACAAACTACAAATGGGAGGATATATTTGCAAACCACATATTTGACAAAGGACTAAAGTCTAGAGCATATAAAGAACTCTCAAAAACTCAACAGTAAAATCTAATGATCCATTTAGAAAACAGGCATGAGACAGTTTCACCGAGGAGGATATACAGATGGTGAAAAAGCACATGGAAGATGTGCAACATCACTAGCTATTGGAGAAATGCAAGTTAAAATCACAATGCGATATCATTATGCGCCTATCAGATGGCTAAAATAAAAAAAATAATGACAACATTGAATGCTGGTGGGGAGGTGGAGAATCTAAGATGGTACAGCCTCTTTAGCATAGTTTGGCAACTTCTTACAAAATAAACCACATCACCCATGATCACACTCTTGAGCATTCATCCCAGAGAAATGAAACCTTCTATCTATACCAAAATTTGTACATAAGAGTTTATAACAACTTATTTATAATATGGAAGCTCCCAGATGCTCTTAAGTGGGTGAGTGATTAAACAAACTGCAGTAAATTCAATATCATGAAATATTACTCAACACCATAAAGGAATAAATCAGTGTTACATGCAGCAATCTGAATGAATCTCCGGGTACTTACCCTGAGTGAAGAAGGCCATTTTCAAAAGGGAGATTACATTTATACAACATCTTGGAATGGCAAAAGTGTTTAAATGAAGAACAGATTAGTAGCTGTCAGCAGCTAGGGACAGCTGGGAGGGTGGGGAGGAGGTAGGTGGGTGTGATTATTGGAAAGTTCAGTTTCTTGATTGTGGTGGTAGATATACAAAGCTACACATATGATCAAAGTATATACGAGTAAATACACACACATAAACAAATGTTTACAACTCAAACTGGGGAAATCTGAATAAGTTTGGTGGATTGTATCTATATCAGTATCATGGTTTGGATATCATACTGTAGTTTCCAAGGTGTTGTTACCATTGCGGGAAACAGGCTAATGGTACACTAGAGCTCTCTGTATTATATCTTACAACTACGTGTGGATCCACAATTATCTCAGTAACATCTTCAGTTGAAAAAAAAGTGATTAGTCTCCAGCTGCCACGTGGAGAATGGATTTGAAAATGTTATGAGAGGAGAGAGGGAGACCAGTTAGAAGCCTAAGCCTATCATAAGTGGTACAGATGCAAGGTGATGGTGACATGAATTAAGGTAGTACCAGTGGGGATAGAGAGAGGCAAATACATTTAGGTTATTTCGGAAATGCGATGTCTAGGACTTGGTGGCCAGTGATACGAGTGGGTAATAGGCCTTCAAAGACTTCACCACAGTTTTAAGATTGTGCACCTGGGCAAACAGCAACTACATTGCAGTGAAAACTCATTTTACAGATGCAAAAACTGGAGAGATCACTGGCTTACCAGTGTTCACACTCTTAGCCAGTAAGGGAAATATGCCCAGAACCTTCTCCTGCTCTACAACTTCTAGTTCAGGAGGCTTTGCATATAATACAGCAGATGTGAGAGTAGAGACTTTAAAAAAATCAGCTGAATATTTTCAAATAACTTCTATGATAAGTACCTTTTTTACTTTCACTTTAATACATGAATTTTGAATTTTTAAAGCTTTAGCCATTGTCCTGTTGCAACTCCCTCATTCAGCAACCACTGTCCCCCAGGGGATGCTGCTCTGTTCCTAATATTTCCTATCTAGTACTGACAACCCTGAAAGAACCTTCTCGTCTCTCCCTGCTCTCCAACACAATTCAGTGAACATGCTGTAGCACCTTGTTCTCTGTCTGAACCAACCTATCTTTTGGGACTGGATTTCTGCAGCCTTCTTGTACTGGCATAGGGATGGGCCAACAGAGAAATTATGTCCAATCCTTCACTGAGATGGCCTTTTAGTGTCTGTGCTGATTTGAAAGGTTTTATGCACCCTAGAAAAGCCATGTTTTAATCCTAATCCTATTTTGTAAAGGCAGCTTTTTCTTCTAATCCCTGTCTAGCACTATAGGTTGTAAGCTTGATTAGGTTATCTCCATGGAGATGTGACTCAATCACTTGTGGGTATTAAACTTGATTAGCTGGAGACATGTCTCCACCCATTCCATTGGGTCTTGATTGGTTTATTGGAATCCTATGAAAGAGGAGACATTTTGGAGAGAGTTCCTTTTGAGAACGAGGAGAAAGCCACTGAACCACAACAGAATGACGAGAGAATCACAGAATCCAGCAGCCAACAACCTTTGGAGATGAAGGAGAATGCTGCCGCGGATCTTCGTGAAACAAGAGTCCTGGAGAGAAAGCTAGTAGACATCGCCATGTTTGCCATGTACCTTTCCAGTGGAGAGAGAAACTCTGAACTTCATCAGCCTTCTTGAACCAAGGTATCTTGCCCTGGATGCCTTAGATTGGATATTTCTATATCCTTGCTTTAATTGGGACATTTTCTTGGCCTTAGAGTTGTAAACTAGCAATTTATTAAATTCCCCTTTTTAAAAGCCATTCTAGTTCTGGTATACTGCATCCCAGCAGCTAGCAAACTAGAACAGTGTCTTAGCAGTCTAACTCCTTCTGAGCATTCTATAATACCAGTTGGAGCGAATTGGTGAAGCAGAGTTTGCCAGTCAGAATGATGAATTCATTCTTTTTTAAAATAGGTGATACATGTCTATTCTAGTTTGCTAGCTACTGGAATGCAATATATAAGAAATGGAATGGCTTTTTAAAAGGGGAATTTTAATAAGTTACTAGTTTACAATTCTAAGGCCAAGAAAATGTCCCAATTAAAGCAAGTCTATTAAAATGTCCATATTAAGGCACCAACAAGAGATTATCTTCACTCAAGAAAGGGCAGTGAAGTTCAGGGTTTTGCTCACTCAACTGGAAAGGCACATGGCAACATCTACTAGCTTTCTCTTCAGACTTCTTGTTTCATGAAGCTCCCAGAGACATTTCCCTTCTTCAGCTCCAAAGGTCTCTGGCTGCATGGGCTCTCGTGGTTCTTGTGGCTCTGTTGGATCTCTCGTCATTCTGAAGCTTTTTCCAAAATGCTTCCTCTTTTAAAGGTTCCCAGTAAACTAATCCAGACCCACCTGGAATGGCTGGAGTCACATCTCCCTCTAATCTAAGTTTAACACCCACAATTGGGTGAGTCATATCTCTGTGGAGATAACTTAATCATGTTTCCAACATACAGTACTGAATAGGGATTAAAAGAAATGGCTGCCTCCATGAGATGGACTCAGGATTAAAACATGGCTTTTCTAGGGCACATAATCCTTTCAAACTGGCACAATGTCCATGGTGAAAAAATTCAAAAAGTACAAAGGTGTATTTGGTATAAACTAAATCTTCCCACTGTGGGTCCCCAGAGAGAGGTAACCATTATAACTGGAATCTTAGGTCCCCTTTCAGAGAGATCCTAGGTATATATGTATAATTTTATATATGTGTATATCATACATACAGAGATATGTATCCCCCATTTTTTTACACAAATGACCACCTATTGAGCTTATTGTTCAGTACCTTAATGTTTTGCTTAACTATGAAAATTAGACATAGTTTCATATCTAAACTTGTCAACTTGCCTCACTATTTTAATAATTGTGTCTTATCCCATCATATAGATGCATCTGTATTTGTTTAAAGACTTCTATACTGGTGAACTTGTAGATTGCTTCCATTCCTCTTTTTTTTTTACTACAAATAGAATTGTAAAAAATAACCTTGTACCTGTGTCTTTGGGCACATTTGTGAGTATATCTATAGAATGAATTGAGGAAAGTGGAATTGTTTGGTCAATGGAAAGTTTTTGATGAGTGCTTAAAAATTTCCCCCAATGAGGTGGTAACTATTTATAGTCCCTCTAAAAATATCTTTACATGCTTGTTGAGAGGTACAACTTAGTATTTAAGAGGGTGAACTCTGTAGCCAGGCTGCCTGGATTCAAATCCTTGCTCAGCAGCTTAAGGTGTAGTATTATGCAAGTTAGTTAATCTCTGTTCCTCAGTTTGATCATCTGTAAAATGGGAATAATAATAGGTAATGTGCCTCATAAGATTGTTATGGGTGTCTTAGTTTGCCAGGCTGCTATGGCAAATACCACACAATGGGTTGGCTTAAACAACAGGAATTTATTGGCTCATGGTTTTGAGGCTAGAAGAAGTCCCAAACTCAAGATATCGGCAAGGCTTGCTTTCACCTGAAATCTGTAGTGTTCTAGTGCTGGCTACTGGTAAACTTTCGGTTTCTTTGTTTTGTATCTCTACCTTCAGTCACATGATGACTTCTGTCTCCTTGCATCTGCACTTCCAGATAGGCCTTCAACTTCTGGCTTCCCAGTTTCTTCTCTTTATAAGAGCTCCAGTAATGTGCATTAAGATCCACCCTCAGTCATTTGGGCTACACCTTAAGTAAAAATAACATAGTCAAGAGGTCCATTTACAGATGGATATGTGCCCACAGTAATGCAGATTAAGATTAAAATCATGTCTCTGTTGGGGTATATAATTCAATCTACCACATTGGATTAGTATTTGTAAATTACTAAGAATAATACCTAGAACAGAGTAAGCGCTATATAAGTATTAACTCGTCTTATTATTATTATTCCCCATATACTGGCTAGACTATTTAATTTATCTTTGTGATTTTTGCTAATCTGAGAGTTAAAAAATGGTGTCTCTTAGAAGTGTGAATCTGCATTTGTCTTTTGCAGATAAAGATTGAAATCTTTTTAGAGTTCATATGTTTGAAAACTATATTTTCTCTTATCTTTTAGTTTTCTGTTGGGTTATTGGTATTGTATTAATTTGTAGATGTTCTTTACATATTAAAATCCCCCTGTATCTGTGATGTTTGTTCATTCTGTTGTTAGATATTTATTGAATTTCCTACTATGTGTCAAGTACTGCTCTTGGTTCTGGGGGAAAGAAGTGAACAAAAAGCAGCCCTTACTCTCATGGTTCTTAGGTTTTAGTGTGAGAGACAGAAAAAAAATACTAATGTGAGGTAATGTGCTATTAAATGATAAAGCAGGGTAAAAGGAATAGGAAGTACCTGGCATGGGGGAATTGCTATTTTACTTTAGTGATCAGGAAAAGCCTTTCGAATAAGGGGATGTCCAAGCAGAACCCTGTAGGAAATGAAAGGTGACCTACGTGGAAATTCATTTATTTTAAAAACATTTATTAAGTACCTACCCTGTGCCAGGTACAGTTCTAGGCTCTTGGGTTGCAACAGCAAATAAGGCAGACAAAAACTATCTTATCCCTATAAAGCACAGAATCTAGTGGGAGAAGGCAGAGAGAAACAATAAATGTGATGAACTGTGTACTCTGTTAGTAGATGTTAAATGCTATGGGTAAAAGAGAAAGTAGAGTAGAGTAAGAGAGATTAGGAGTGCCAGATCCCAAGGTTGTGATTTAAAATAGAAGATGCCATAGGAATAGTGGGGGGCGGGGCAGATCATGAAGGGATATGTCTTTTACTCTGAGTTAGATGCAAGCCATTGGAGGGTTTTGAGCAAAGATATGGCATGTCACGGCTTCCATTTTTAAAGGATCAGTCTCACTTCTGTGTTGAGTACATTCTTCAAGGTGCAAGAATAGAAGTGGGCAGAACCACTAAAAGGCTGTTGCAGTTGTCCAGACAAGAGATAATGGTAATTTGATCCAGGGTGACATAGCAATGGTGGTTGTGACCGTGACTATATTTTAAAGGTAGAGGTAAAAGGGTTTCCTGAAGGATTGAATGTCAAAGTTGAGAGGAGAGGATGACTCCAAATTTTGGGCCTGACTATTGGGACTTTGGAGTTGAGTTGCTGTTTGGGGAGGGGTAGAGTAGAAGCAAGAGTTTGGTTTTGCACATGAGCTGATTATTAGATAACTGACGATGTTGAGAAGGCCATTAGATGAGTTAGACTGGTGTTTTGGAGACAAGTCCGGGCCAGAGAAAGAATTTGGGGACTAACCACAGATAGGTGAAATTTAATGCCACGAGACTGGATGAGTTCGCCAAGGGAGTGGTGAGCATAGATACCGAAGAGAAGAGAGCTAAAAACTGGAGTCCTGGGTTGGGAGATGAGGAGGAGGTAGCCAGGGAGTCTGAGTTTAGAGTCTGGTCCACAATTTGACTTTATTCATCTGGGAGAGGAAACAGCAAGGATTGGACTATGCCTTGTCTTTTTCTTTGTTTTATTTTACTATGCAGAAAATTTAGTCCTTTTCTGTAGTTGGATTTTATAAATCTTTTTTTTCCTGTTTTTTTTTTCTTTTTTTTTTGAGAAAGCAGTTCTTTTTTTATTATAGAAGTTGTAGGTTTACAGAAAATCATGCGTAAAATAAAGAGTTCCTGGGCGGGTCATGGTGGCTCAGCAGGCAGAGTTCTCACCTGCCATGCAGAGACCCGAGTTCAATTCCCAGTGCCTGCCCATGCAAAAAATAAATAAATAAATAAGGAGTTCCCATATACCACCCTATTATTGACAGCTTGCATTAGTTTGGTACATTTATTACAATTCCTGAAAGCATATTTTTTGTATACTGTATGGTGGGGTCCCATTTCATTGTTTTTCCATGTGAGTAAACTGTTATTGCAGCATCATTTGTTGAATTTTTGCTTATTTGTTTTTTGTCTGTTTGTTTTGCTTGTTTGTTTTTGGGTAGTGCATGGACTGGGAATCGAACCCGGGTCTACCTCATGGCAGGCAAGAATTCTACCACTGGACTACCCTTGGACCCCCGTGAAAGCACATTTTTATAATTGTACTGTTAACTATAGTCCATCATTTACAATATGGTTTACTCTTTGTGTTGTACAGTCCTATGTTTGTTTTTTCAAAATTTTTACTCTGGTAACATATATGCAATCTCACATTTCCTCTTTTAACCACATTCAAATATATAATTCAGTGCTATTAATTAAGTGCAGTGCTGTGCTATCATCATCACCATCCATTATCAGAAACTTTGATTAACACAAATAGAAACTCAGGAAGCCAAATGCAAACTCTGAATATGACTTTTGGGCCTATGTCAGGCTTAAAAAGGCCCTTAAAAGTTGTGTTTTATTGTCATTTAAAACGGAATATTTTCCTTACTAATATAAAAATACCATATCTATCATATGCTAAATTCCTATATGGATCTATCTGTTTTCCACTGATTTGTTTTTCTACTCATGCACCTGTTACAAACGGCTTTAATTGCTGACGCTTTATAATATACTTTAATGTGAGGTACCTCCAATCTTCCTTTCATTACTCTTCTTTTTCAGAGTTCTTCTGGCTATTCTTGCATGTGTATTTTTTCATAAGAACCTTAGAATCACTTGACTTGTCACCAGAATGCAATCCTGTTTTTTGTTTTTATTGGAACCATGTTAAATATAGTAATTAGTTAAAGGAAAATTGATATCATTATAATATTGAGTCTTCCTAGCCAGGAATAAAGTATGTCTTTCCATTTCAAGGTTTCGTTTATGTCTTTTAGTAGCATTTACCTTTTTTTATCTAGATATTGAATTTTACTTGATACAATACTTTATTCTTAGGTTATCATTTCTTTCTCTTGTAAATGAGATCTGTCTTTCCCTTATGCTTTCTAATTGGTTGTGGTTTACATATAGAAATATTATTTATTTATTTTTGTTACTTATTTTTGTATATTACTTTGATATCCATGTACTCTACTGTGTCATCTTGTTTGCAATGTTTTTTCCATTGATTTCCTTGGGCTTGCCTCAAATGCAATCAAATCATCTGAAAATAGTGATAATTTCGCATTTTCCTTTCTGGTTTTTAAAATAGCTTTTTCAGATATATTTTACATACCATAAAGTTCAGCAATTTTAAGTGTACAGTCAATGGTTTTTTAATATATTTACAGAGATGTGCAATGATTGAGAATGTATTCTAAAATATTACCTGGTCTCCCCCAAAGTCCTTGTCCTCATTAGCAATAAATCTCCATACTCCCATCCTGCCCAGCCCTGAGCAACTACAATCTGCTTTCTACCTTTATACTTGTGCATATTCTGGATATAGCATATAAATGGGATATGATCTGTAGCTGTTGTGTGGCTGGCTTCCTTCACTTAGCATAATGTTTTCATAGTTCCCCCATGTGGTAGTGTACATCTGTACTACATTGCTTTATATGGCGGAAAAATATGATATTGTATGGATATGGCATGTTTTGTTTATCCAGTCATCATTTGATGGACATTTGTGTTGTTTGGACTTTAGGATCTTATGAATAATGCTGCTAAGAATATTTATGATAAAGTTTTTGCATGGGCAAATGTTTTCATTTGTTTTGGGAACATGTGTAAAAGTGGAGTAGGTGGGCCGCATGGTAACTTAGGTTTAACATTTTGAGAATATACTAAAACGTCTCCACCATTTTACATGCTCACTAGCAGTGAAGTCCAATTTCTCCACATCCTCACCAACATTTGCTATTATCTATTTTTTTTAACTCTTCATACTCATGAAACAAAATTTTCCCTTTCCTCTCTCTCCCAATCCCATGGTAACCTCTAATCTAGTCTCCATCTCTTTGCTATTTCTAGATATTTCATATAAATAATTGTTTTCTTTTCTTTTCATTATAGCCAGACTAGTGTTTGCGAAGTAGTATGTCATTGTGGTTTTGATTAATGACGGTGAGTACCTTTTCATGTGGCTATTGGCCATTTGTATGTCTTAGGAGAAATGTGTATTCAATTCCTTTGTCCATTTTTAAATTGTGCTGTTTGTCTTTATTATTGGGTTGTAAAAGTTCTCTGTGTATTGTGGATACTGGTTCCTGGTCAGGTAATGTGACTTACAATTATTTTTTCTGTTACTGTGAATTGTGTCTTTACCTTATTGACGTAGTCCTTTGAAACAAGGTTTTTAATTTTGATGAGTCCAATTTATCCATTTTTTCTATCATCACTTGTACTTTTGGTCTCATGTGTAAGGAATGATTGCCAAATCCAAGGTCACAGAGATTTGTGCCTGTGTTAAAAGTTTGATACTTTTCACGCTTCCATTTAATTCTATGATCGATTTTCAGTTATTTTTTGTATATAGTGTAAGGAAGGGGTCAGATTTCATTCTTTTGCAGGTGGAGATCCAGTTATCACAACCACGTTTGCTGAAAAGACCATTTTTTCCCTTTGAATTATCTTCACACCCTTGCTAGAACCAGTTAACCAAAAATGTGAGGGTTTATTTCTAAACTCTATTTCTATTGATATATATCCTTATGCTAGTACCACACTGTCGCTAGTACCACACTGTCTTGATCACTGTAACTTTGTAGTAAGTTTTGAAATTGGAAAGTGTGAGTCTAACAACTGTGTTCTTATCAAGATTACTTAGGCACTTCTGGGTTCCTTGCATTTCCATATGAATATTAGGATCAACTTTTCTGTTTCAGCAAAAACTCCAGCTTGGAATTTTATAGGAATTAAGTTTTATCTGTAGATCAATTTGGGGAATATTGTCAACTTCAGAATATTAAATCTAATCCAAAAAGAAAGTATGTATTTTTTAATTTAAGTTTCCTTTAATTTTTTTCAACAGTATTTTGTAGATTTCACTGTTCAAATTTTCTCCCTCCTTGGTTCAATTTATTCCTGAGTACTTAAAACTTTTTGATGTTCTTTTAAAAATGTAATTGTCTAATTTCTTCTTTGGATTCTTCATTGCTTGCGTATAGAAGCACAACTGAGTTTTGTGTGTTGATCTTGTATCCTGTAACTTTTCTGACTTTGTTAGCTCTAATAGTTTTTTTTGTTTATTTGTTAGGATTTTCATTATATAAGACCGTGTCACATTGGTATATATTGCTTCTTCCTTTTCTGTTTAGATCCATTTTATTTCTTTTTCTTACCTGATTGCTCTGACCAGAGCTTCCAGTATAAGGTTGAATAGAAGTGGTGAGAAAAGGCATCCTTGTCTTATTCCTGATCTAAGTGGAAAAGCTTTCAGTCTTTCACTGATTATGTTAGCCATGGGTTTTCATATATGCCCTTTATAGTATTGAGGAAGTAACCTTCCGTTCATAATTTTTTATGAAAGGGTGTTGGATTTTGTCAAAGACTTTTCTGCATTGGGATTTTTTCCCTTGAATTTATTAATGTGATTGATTGTTTTCCATGTGTTGAAACACACTTGCTCTCCTGGGATAAATCACATTTGGTGGTGGGGTACAATCCTTTTAATATGCTGTTGGATTTAGTTTACTAGTGTTTTATTGAGTATTTTTGCATCTACATGCATAGGGAATATTAGTCTGTAATTTTCTTTTTTTGATATCTTTGTCTGGCTTTGGTTTCAGGGTACTGCTGGCTTTATAGAATGATTTAGGCGGTGGTCCCTCTTACTTGTTTTTGGAAGGGCTTGGGAAGCATTGGTGTGAATTTTTCTTTAAATATTTGTTAAAATTCACCAGTAAAGCCATCTGGTCCTGAGCTTTTCATCATTGAAGATTATTTTGTTGTTGTTGTTTTTGCCTTTTTGTAGGGCTCCTGAAGTGTATTATCTTAAACAACTTTTCGTATGTTTCATTAAATGAATCTTTTATCCAATTTAGGCAAAGATTATAGCAAAATATGACATCTGTCATATGAATATATCATAAAATGGGAGTAGTACTTCTGAGCCTTGTTTGCACCACTTTCTTTGTATATTCTATAATATGTAAATGTCATGGTTTTGCTCCCTAAGGGGTTACCAGCTGATGGTTCCAAGTTTACTAGAGAAACAAACATGGACACCTTATCTGTTTAATGAGCCCTGTCATTAGTGGAAATATGACATCTTCATATGGTAAATGGGTTATCAACAAATAGCATATTATGTGCAATTAAAATAGAGAAAAAATAAAGTCAGTTCCTTCTAGGCATAAATGTGAAAGTATTTTAAACTTTCATAGTAAACAAATACCTAAGTGAGGATTTTCCCATATTTCCAAATAAGATAATATATTGAACATGTCTTATAATGAACTTTTACATTTGACGTCTGTGCTAGTTTGAAACTGTTATGTACCCTCAGAAAAGTCATGTTTTTTAATCCTGAGCCAGTCTTGTGGGGCAGCCATGTTATGTTAATCCTGATTCAATATTGTAGGGTAGGATCTCTTGATTAGGTTGTTCCCGTGGAGATGTGATATATCCAACTGTGAGTGTAACCTTTTGATTAGATTACTTCCATGGAGATGTGGCATGCCCTATTGTGGGTATGGCCTTTTGATTAGATGGAAATGTGACTCTGCCCATTACAGGGTGTGTCTTGATTAGTTTACTGGAGTCCTTTAAAAGGGGAAACAGGAGTTCTGGGAGGATGTGGAATAGAATAGGTCGAGTTCACCCCTGCTCCAAGGAACAAGTAAAGAAGGGATGGGAAGGTGACTAAGACAGTGATTCCAGGGTGTAAGTGACCTGGGAGAATCTTCTACACCACATAGAGAGGCCCTGGTTGCAAAAGCTGAAGAACCAAGACCCAGAGAACTGAAGAACATCCAGCTGGTGCAAGCAGCCTAACATGCTTTCCAAACGGAAGCCCAGAGCCCTCACGGAGTGCATGGACAGGGAGGTAGGGACTAGGAAGTAAGCCAAGTCATGTTCTTTGCATGTACTAACCTCACCAGCACAGCCCCATGACCCATGACTCACTCTACACCCTACACACCTGAACCACGTCACCCACCCACCTCCCTGTGCTCCAACCACCCCATCCCTGCCACCCTTCCCTGCACATACCTACCCCACACTCCCACCCCGAGCATGCACATGCCTGCTCCAGCCCAACCCACTTCTGCACAAACGCACCCACATGCACAAGTCTCACCCCGCCCCACCCCTCCTGAGATCCACATCCCCCTCCCTGCCCTCTGTAGGCAATCACCAGTAAATAAAGGCTGTGGGCGTGCTTACCTTCATAACCAGGCTACACCCACTCCCAGCCCAAACAGTTGTGCAACCTCCCCACCTGTCCCCCCGAGCTCTGCACATGCGTACTTCAGTTTATGACTCCCAGATCTGCACATGCACATGGCCGCAAGTTACACCCCCTAGCTCTAGGTAAGCGCTGACCTGCGCAACAAGGCCACCCCTATCCCCAGCACACACTTAATGCAACCCTGGCCTGCTTCCCCTGAGCTCTGCATGTGTGCACATGAGGGCCCCGCCCCCTAGACCAGCACATACCATGAACCTGCCCTCTGAGATCCAGACACCTCTCAGCCACATCCTCCCCACCGCTGGGCACCCGTGCATTTGTGCACTGGCTTCTAGACCCCTGCACCCCAAACCCCTGCCCCAGAAATGTGCACAATTGCCCCATCCCCCGGCACAAGCTCCCTGCTCCCACACCTGGCAGGTGTTCATGGAAGAATCTGTGCTACATAGCCCTTGCCCTGCACATGCATGCACACCTGCTCCAGCCACCGTCACACCTGCACTCCCTTGCCAAGGCACCACCCACTAAATGCCACCATCCCCTGAACCGTGTCCCACAAACCTGGTGACCTGTGCCCACTTCTAAACATTCCCACATCTGCATATGGGGCCCTCTGAACCCCTCCGCCTGTGCAAGGACATACCCGGACACTGACCCCCTACCCAATGCCTTGATCTCTGTATCACTGCCCCTACACCCTGATACCTATGACTCTCACACTCCACACATCCACCCTCATTCTACCTGCACACCAGCCTTTATGTATCCATACAGTCTCCCCATTCACCTCCCACCATGCTCTAACTCTGTGTCCTCCATGCCATACACTGCTCCTGCACTCCAAGGTTTGCTGAGGTGCACCCCATACCCTCAGTTCCCATACTGCACCTCCACAACTCCACAGCCCGCACTCCAAGCTCACAGGCACCAGCGTAGTGTCCCCAACCTGTTTATATAACTGTGCTGCAGTACATTGCTACACTGTTGTGCCCCACCCAGCGCCCTGCATCCTGCTCCACATCCATCCCACAAATACAAAGCTTCAGATGACTGAAAGAAATCAACTACCGAAGTAAACCTATCAAGGTACTTACATGCCTCAAAGACAACAGATCACTAAGCATATCATGATGTAGACAGATAATAGCCCCACCTAATGACCAAATTAAAACACCGGAGGAGACACAGACTTTGGAACAACTAATCAAAGATCTTCATATAACTCTTCTAAATTAAAAAATTAGCATGGCTAATGACATAAAGGAGGTCAAGAAGATGTTAGAAGTGCATAAAGAGGAATTTGAAAGAATAAATAGAAAAAAATACCAGATATCACAGAGATTAAAGATGGTGTAGACCAAGTCAGAAATATACTGGAGACACACAACAGCAGATTTGAAGAGGCAGAAGAAAGAATAAGCGAACTAGAGGACAGAACAACTGATTTTGAACGCTCAAAACAGGAAATGGCAAAAAAGATGGAAAATTTTGAATTGGATCCAGGGAAATGATGGACAAAACTAAGGGCATGAATATAGGAATCGTTGGTGACCCGGAAGGGGAAAAGAAGAGTAAAGGGCTAGAAAGATTAGTTGAGGATATAATGGGGTAAAACTCCCAAACCCTTATAAAGGACATGAATATGCAAATCAAAGAAGCCCAATGAACTCCAAGTAGAATAAATCCAAATAGGCCTACTGCAGGACACATACATCAATCTGTCAAATGTTGAAGAGAAGCAGAAAATGTTGAAAGTGGCAAGAGAAAAACAATCTACTACATAACAAGGGAAACCATATAAGACTGAGTTCAGATTACTCAACAGGCACTATGGAGGCGAGAAAATCGGGGTATAATATATTTAAGATCCTGAAAGAGAAAGACTTCCAGCCAAGAATTTTGTACCCAGCCAAGTTGTCCTTCAAAACTGTGGAAGAGATTAAAATTTTCATAGACAAACAGATCTTGAAAGAATTTGTCAGCAAGTGATGGGCCATACAAGAAATATCAAAAGGGAGTTTGCAGTTGGAAAAAAAAACAAAACAGGAGAGAGAGATCCTGAGGAGGGCATAGAATTAAAGAGAATCAGTAAGAGTAAATTAAAGGATGAAAAGAGAAAGAGGAAAAAGGATATATAGGTCTAACAAATAAAATCCAAAGGATAGATAGTGGATTCAAGAAACGCCTTTGCAGTAATAACTTTGAGTGTTAAAGGATTTAATTTACCAATTAAAAGATAACAGATTGGCAGAATGGATTAAGAAATATAATCCAGCTATATGCTGTTTAGAAGAGACTCATCTTAGACATGGATACAAATAAACTGAAAGTGAAAGTATGAATAAAGATCTTCCATGCAAGTTGTAACTAAAAGAAAGCAGTAGTAGCTATACTTATATCTTGCAAAATAGGCTTTAAATGTAAAAACATCATAAGAGATAAAGAAGGACATTATATATTAATAAAAGGGTCATTTCACCAAGAAGAAATAACAGTCATCAATGTTTATACTCTGAATCAAGGAGCTCCAAAGTACATGAAACAGACAATGGCAAAATTGAAGGGAGTGATAGATGTTTCAACAATAATAGTGTGGGAATCTTCAATACACCACTCTCTTCTATAGATAGAACAATGAGACAGAGAATGAACAAGGAAATAGAGAAGGTAAACAACTTGATAAATGAATTAGACCTAACAGAAATATATAGGTCATTATACCCCAAAGCACCAAGCTATACATTCTCTAGTGCTCATGGAGCATTCTCCAGGATAGATCACATGCTGGGGCACAAAACAGGTCTTTATAAATTTAAAACATTGAAATTATTCAAAGCACTTTCTCTGATCACAATGGGATGAAGCTGGATCTCAATAACCATCAAAGAACGAGAACATTCACAAATATATGGAGATTAAATAATACACTCTTAAACAACCAGTGGGTCAAGAAGAAATTGCTAGAGAAATAAGTAGCTATCTGGAGATGAAAGAAAATGAGAATACAACATATCAGAACTTATAGGATTTGGCAAAGGCTGTGCTGAGGGAAATTTATTGCCTATATTAAAAAACAAGAAAGTGGGTGGGCCATGGTGGCTCAGCAGGCAGAGATCTCGCCTGCCATGCTAGAAACCTGGGTTTGATTGATTCCCGGTGCCTGCCCATACGAAAAAACAAGAAAGAGCAAAAATCAAGGACTTAACAGCACACCTGGAGGAACTTGAGAAAGAACAGCAAACTAACCCCAAAGCAAATAGAAGAAGAAAAATAACAAAGATTAAAGCAGAGTTAAATGAATGGGAGAACAAACGAACAATAGAAAGAATCAGTAAAACCAAAGATTGGTTCTTTGAGAAAATCAGTAAAATTGATAGGCCACTAGCAAGATGACAAAGAAAAAAGAGAGGATGCAAATAAACAAAATCAGAAAAGAGAAGGGATACATTCCCACAGTCCCTGAAGAAATAGAAGAAATCATAAGAAGATACAATGAACAACTATATGCCAACAAACTAGACAACTTAGATGAAATGGACAAATTCCTGGAAAGATACAAACAAGCTACACTGACTCAGGAAGAAATAGAAGGTCTCAACAAACCAATCACAAATAAAGAGATTCAACCAGTCATCAAAAATCTTCCTACAAAGAAAGCCCAGGGCCAGATGGCTTCACAGGGGGATTTTATCAAGCATTCCAAAAAGAACTAACACCAATCCTGCTCAAACTTTTCCAGAAAATTGAGGAAAAAGGAACACTTTCTAACTTGTTTTATAAAGCTAATATCATTTAAATATAAAAACTGGGTAAAGATGCTATAAGGAAGGAAAACTACAGGGCAATCCCCCTAAAGAACATAGAAGCAAAAATTTTCAACAAAATACTAGCAAATTGAATCCAACAACACATGGAAAGAAGTATACATGATGACCAATTGGGGTTTATACCAGGAATGCAAGGAGGGTTCAACATAAGCAAATCAATCAGTGTAATACAGCACATTAACAAATCGAAAGGGAAATATCACATGATCATCTTAATTGATGTTGAAAAAGCACTTGACAAAATTCAATATCCTTTTCTAATAAAAACACTTCAAAAGACAGAAGTCAAAAGCAACTTCCTCAGTATGATAAAGGGCATATGTGAAAACTGAAAGCCAGCATCGTACTCAATGAAGAGAGACTAAAAACTTTCCCTCTAAGATTGGGAGTGAGACAAATGTGCACTCTGTCACCACTATTATTCAACACTGTACCAGAAGTTCTAGCTGAAGCATTCAGGCAGGGAAAAGACATAAAAGGCATCCAAATTGTAAAGGAGTAAGTAAAACTTTCATTATTTGTGATGACATGTTGCTGTATTTGGGAAATCCTGAGAAATCTACAACAAAGTTACTTTATAAAAAAATTCAGCAGGGTGGCAGGATATAAAATTAGTGTGCAAAAATCAGTAACGTTTCTATACACAAGCAATGACCTAACTGAGGAGTCAGTTAAGGAAAAAATTCCATTCAGAATAGCAAGTAATAGAATCAAGTACCTAGGAATGAACTTAACTAGGGGCATAAAGGACTTGTTCACAGAAAACTACATAATGTTGCTAAAAGAAATCAAAGAAGATCTAAATAGGTGGAAAGGCATTCTCTGCTCATGGATAGGAAGGTTAAATATTGTTAAGATGTCAATTCTACCCAACTTGTGCTACAGATCTATCAAAATTTCAACAAGTTACTTTGAAGACTTGGAAAAGCTAGTTAGCAAGCTCATCTGGAAGGGAAAGAGACCCTGAATAGCTGAAAGCATTCTAAAAAAGAAGTACAAATGGGAGGATTAACACTTTCTGATATTAAAACTTATTATAAAGCCGCAGTGGTCAAAACAGCATGGTACTGGCACAGAGAACTATCGAACAATGGAATTGAATCAAGAGTGCCGACATAGACCACCAAATGTATCATCAACTGATTTTTGACAAGACCTCCAAGTTCACTGAAATGGAACAAAGTAGTCTTTTCAGTAAATAGGCATGTTAGAACTGGATCTCAATAGCCTATAGAATGAAAGAGGATCCCTACATTACACCCTATAGAAAAATTAATCAAAATGGATCAGACTCCTAAATATAAGAACTAGTACAATAAAGCTTCTAGAAGAAAATGTAGAGACACATCTTCAAGTCCTAGTAATAGTAGATTCCTAAAGTTTACACCCAAAGAACAAGCAACAAAAGAAAAAAAATCAATAAATGGGAATTCATCAAATTCAAATGCTTCTGCACCTCAAAACACATTGTCAAAACAGTAAAGAGACAGCCAACTCAATGGAAGGAAATATTTGAAAACTATACATTTGACAAAGGTTTGCTATCCTGTATACATAAAGAAATTATACAACTCAACAACAAAAGAACAACCGAATTATAAAATAGGCTAAAGATATGATAGACATTTTTCTGACGAGCAAGTACTGATGGCTTAAAAGCATATGCAGAGATGCTCATTTTCATTAGCTATAAGGAAAATGAAGATCAAGACTACAATGAGATACCACCTCATACCTATAAGAATGGCTGCTGTTAAACAAACAGGAAACTATAAATGATGGAGAGAATGTGGAGAAATTGGAACACTTATGCACTGTTGGCAGAAATGTATAATGGTACAGCTGCTATGCAGGACAGTTCAGTGGTTCCTTAGAAACTAAATTTCGAGTTGCCCTATGACCCAGCAATAGCATTCCTTGGTATACCCAGAAGAAATGAAAGCAGTGACACAAACAGAAATTTGCGCACTTTGTTTTGGAAAGATTAATTCCAGTGCAGAAAATATTTCGGTATACCCTTTCTATTCACATGTGATAACAGAGATAATATTACTATCCTTTTAATAACAGGAATAATGGGATGGAAGTTATATCTAAATATTCTAATTCACTCTAATTCCAACTAAAGGTTGAAAATACGCATTATTTACTTTTTGGTTTGATTTATTCAAACATATCTCAGAAGGGATAAGCCTGTTGAGGCTACCAGCTGCTCTGAGCAGTCTCAGGCCAATAACCATGTTCAGATGTAGAAGGAAAAAAATACTCAATGATAGAAGTAGATCACAAAAGAGAGTGTCTAAAAGCTAAGTGTAATGAGGGAGTTCTCTTTCCTAGCACACTGTAAACAGAGCTCTCCTTTTAATAATCTGTAGATGTATTTATTTGTCGTTATTATAGTTTTGAATGAGTAACACATTCACATGGTTCAACAGTCAAAGCGATATAAGAAGAATCCAAAGAAAAATTTTACTCTCATTCCTGGTAC
Source organism: Myrmecophaga tridactyla (assembly GCA_004026745.1). NCBI lineage: Eukaryota > Metazoa > Chordata > Mammalia > Pilosa > Myrmecophagidae > Myrmecophaga > Myrmecophaga tridactyla. Next base: position 17,879 of record PVIY010021570.1, on the reverse strand, counting down.
CATTTACCCTGCTCTACACCCCCTGAAGATAGTGATTCTTTGTTCAAAAGCAAGATAATATGAATATATATTTTTATTTTACTCTTTTCTAACACAAGGTTAGCATATTATGTATAATGTTTTATACTGTGCTCTTTTCATTTAACAGTGTATCCTGGAGAACTTTTTATATCAACTTAGTGAGAGTGTCCTCATTCTCATTTACAACTACCAAGCATCTTTCGTGGGAATGTACATCCCATAATTTTATTTAACATGTTCCCTTCTGGTAGACCTTAGGATTGTTTCAAGTCTTTTCTCTTCATTGGTCTGTTTTCAAATTTTTACACATTTTCTTTAGCAGTTACATTCAAAAGACTCTTCTGGTTGTAAATGACAGATATTCAACTTAAATCCAATTTTTATTTATGTTTATTTATTAGAAAGAGACTGGAATAACTTGTAGCATTGGAGGAGGAGCTGGACAAATCAGAGTAGCTCTGTGGACCTCAGAGCCTGAACTGAGGACTGGACATGTTAGAACTCTCCCTTTTATTCTCTGTCTCCCTTAGGTTTTTCCATGTGGCAGAGAATATGTCAACTTTGGAGTCATTTCCTTACAGTGGCAGGTTAGAGAGGAAAGACAGACCTTCTCCCCCTTCTCTAATAGTAATAATTCAGGGAAGATATTGGGTTGACTTGGACCATGTCAATATCACTTTATCACTGTGGCTGGGGATAGATTGCTTATTATCATTGCTTCATGTGTCACATATACAACTCCTGGGAGCAGGACAGGATCTGTTACCTGGAGGAATGGGTGAAGAAATGCTACGCAAACAAGATGATAGCCACAAAAGCCATGAATCTCAAATCTGAGTTGGACATAGTCCTTTTTAAAAGGAAAAACATTTCAGGCAGTGTGCATTCCCTTTAATTTAAATTAATTTTGTAATATTCCATGAATATGGACAAATCTAAAATGTGTAAGAGCTTTTAGTTCTTAATACAACTATAAAATGAAAATAGTTACAAATTAAAGTAAAGCCGAGAAACCAATCAAATTCAAATTATCTCCATTATGTTATTTTGCTGAAACAAATATATGGCTTGTGACTAAATATAGCAGATTGTTTGAATTTTTTAGTATGGTTATAATACTATGTGATGACTCATTTTTAACCATTTGAACGTCTGTGAAACCTTTGCTTTTACAGTACACATCAGGCCTTTGCTTCTCCTCTTTCTCTGTTAGCCTAATACAGTTAAAGTATCAGTGCTTGGGACCTCCTTGATCTTAAATGAAAAGTAGAATCAAGCTCTGGAATCCTGTCAATCCTCTATTGTAAATTGGCCATCTAGGTGATTCTTATCATGCCTACTTAAAATCCTTTTTAAGATAAGCATAAAAATAAGATGACAGAAATAAAATATTCTTATAGACAACTCATATTCTTTCAGGAATATGTCTGCAAACCCCAATGGGACTGGGCTTCAGTACACGTTTCTAGTAATATTTCAGGGGCAAAACTAGGGGAGAAAGAGAAACCTTGTTCCAATAGAAAAATAGGCACCCCTGAAGAAGGATCATACTGTTGCCCAATGCTTGGGTATAATCTATACTTCAAGACATCATCTTAGTGGGAGGACCTGTTGGCCTGGCATGCATTGAAAAAAAGATCATCCCAACCAGAGTATGGAGAACTTTTTTTCTCAAAACAAAAACATATTGAAAAGGTTGGAAATAAAGCCTGTGCCAAAAATAAATAAATAAATTGATGACATTCAGTTTGGGGATATGAAGAATGAATTGGAGAGGGGTGCAAGGGTAGTTCAGTGGTAGAATTCTCACCTGCCATGCAGGAGTCCTGGGTTCAATTCTCAGCCCATACGCTCCTCCCCCCCTCCCCCCAAAAAAATAATTCAACAAATGGTGCTGCAGTAATGGGATACTCACATGGAAAAAGAATTAAATGTGACCCCCATCGTACAACATACAAAAATAAAAGAATAAATTGGAGTCGAATATATGAATCAGGATGAAGATCAGTTAATTTCTGTAGAAGGAAGAGAAAATAAGTGACCTTCACTTACAGGTGGATTATCATGAGGAAGTCCTCTCCCAATAATAAGAACATTAAACAATGGAAGAGGATTAGGAATCCCTTTGCCTAAAGGAAAAAAGCAGCCATCTGTCTGTGTGTTGAAGCAAGGCGATAAGTCAAAGACTCTGGAAGCACCCCTTTTTAACCATAATGGTAGAGTTTGTGGCCCTCGCTAAAGGTTCACATAAACTGGAAAGGGATTTGGAGATTTGAATTGATAAACAGAACTTAAGATACACCTCTTATACCCAAATCTGTTTCAACTGGTCAAAATTTTAGATTACAGATGAGTTCAATTAGGAAATAACTGGACCTCTCAGAAAAGAGTGACAGGTTGTAGTGTTTTATCTACTTTTAAAAAGCAACTGTGGCAATTTCATCTTCTCACTTAATTGAATGAATTACCTGATTTGGCCTTACCTACAAGACACACACCTTGAAACTTTCTTTGTTTTTCCCCTAAATCAACCTTTATGCCATAATATGTAGGGTGACTTTGATTGATGAACAAGAACTGAAACACATGGTTTGACAACACACTTGGCGATAGTGGTATGGATTATTCCATTTATTCATTCAGCAAATATTCACTCTGCACCTACTGTGCGTGAGGCATGATTCCAGTTACTTAGAAAACAACAGCAAATCAAACATACAAAGATCCCTGCCCTCATAGAATTTATACTTTTGCAAGGGAGGCAGATGATAAATAGTAAATATTTAAAAAGTAAGCAAATTGCATAAGTTAAAGGGTAACAAGTGTTATTGAAAAATGAAAAGATAGAGCCAGGCAAGTTGGGTCAGCAGTGGTGATGAGGGGAAGGAAAGCAGGTTGAAGTATTATGTAAGGTGGTTAGTGTAGACCTCTATGAAAAAGTGTTTTTAGCAAGGACTTAAAAGAAATGAGGGACTCAAGATAGCAGAATGAGAAGCTGCAGGCCTCTGTCCCCAATAGGAGCTTTGTGCAACCAGCAAGAATTGGCAGAAAATATCTCTTTTACAGCTCTAGAAAATAGTGAAAGGACTGGAGTACCAGGGCAAGAGCTGAATCAAGTAGAAGTCTGCTTAAAAGCTGGAGGACCTTGTGATACCCTGCCTGGCCCTTCCTGAACCTCTCACCTACTTGAAACTGCCCCATGTTCCTAATGCTTATCCCTGGCCCTGGTTTCAAAGGTAGAATACCTCTAGTATACATACTGGGAGCATACATATTTAGCCCCGTCCGACTGGTGGTGGCCGAGGGACTCGCTGTTCCAGAATTTGCCCTGCATGTAGAAGGCAATTCACTGAGTGCTCCTACAGAATGCAGTGGAAAAGCTCTCAAGTGGTTGCCTATTCAAGGGATTGCTGGCTGTAGGACAAACAGTTCAGTGCCTGGAACTGTGAGGAAACTTTCTTAGGGAGGAGGGGACATCCACATCCTTGAACACGGAGGAATTCCTAGGTTCAGATATGCGTGACCAAGAAAAGACCCATGTGTAGAAAGGAAGGACAGGTAAACCCTAAGCTTTGGCCTGGAGTTATTTTCTAATACATTGTATGGGTAAGCTTTGAGGGAGAGCAGTCACACAGGTCAATCTGCAAATTGGGAAAAGTGTTTTCTTTTTCTATTGTCTTTTTTTGGTTGGCTTCTGACATTCAAGGAAAGCTTGAATGTCATAACACTAGCTGGATATAAGCCTAAGGAACAGATGCCTCAGAATTTAAATTCCAGCAATAAGATATTAAAATATACAAATGTCCAAGTTTCAAAAAAAGAAAAGATTGCAAAACGTGCAGAAAACAGGAAGTGATGGGCCAGGCAAAGGATGAGATTAAAACATAAGAAACCATTAATGAGGAGGATCAGACCTGGGACATTCCAGACAAAGATTTTTAAAAAATGGTTCTAAATATGCTCAAAGAGCTAAATGAAAACATATACAAACACTAAAATAAATCAGGAAAATGAAAAATGAACACAAAGAGAATATCAATAGAGAAATTGAAATTAGGGAACCAAATAGAATTGAGCCCTACAGTAACAGAAATTAAAAATTTCTTGAAGAGTTTCAACAGTAGATTTGAGCTGGCAGAAGAAAGAATCCATAAACCTGAAGATAAAACAATTGAAATGATCCAGTCTGAAGGGCAGAAAGGAGAAAGAATGAAGAAAAGTGAACAAAGCTTGAGGAACCTGTAGGATACCATCAAATGTACCAGTATACACATTGTGGGAGTCCCAAAAGCAAAAGAGAGAAAGGAGCAGAGAATATTCAAAGAAATAATGGCTGAAAACTTCCCAAATTAAACAAAAAGACGTGAATATATGCATTCAGTATGTTCAATAAACTCCTAACCGGCTAAACCCAAATAGACCCACACCATACCATGCTATGAATCAGAGAATTCTGAAAGCCATAAGAGAGAATCAATGTGTCATATACGAGGGAGTCCCGATAAGATTAAGAGCCAGTTTCTCATGGGAAACCACGGAGGCAAGAAGGCAGTGGGATGACATATTTAAGGTGCTGTAAGCAAAATTTTGTCATTCAAGATTTCTATGTCTGGTAAAACTATCTTTGAAAAATGAAGAAGGGATTAAGATATACCCAGATAAACAAAAGCCAAGAGACCTTGTCACTATTAGAACAGTCATACATGAACTAACAAAGGGAGTTCTGCAGGTTGAAAGGAAAGGACATTAGACAATTTACTGAAACCACATGAAGAAATAAAGCTCTCCAATAAAGAGTATGGATAAATATAAATGCTAGTTTTTACTGTGCAATGGTTATGGACTCATAATGCAAAAATATAACTTTGTGACAAGAACTGTATATAAATGTGGGGGACAGGGATATAAGAACATAGTTTTGTATGCTTTTGAAGTTACGTTGGTATCAACACAAACAAAATTATTGTAGATATACCATGTAAAGGTGGGGTCACAGGGGTATGAGAACATAATTTGTGTATGCTATTGAAGTTAAGTTGGTTTCAAAACAAACAAAAATGTTATAGATATGGAATGTTTAAGCCCCATGGTAAACACGAAGAAGATATCAGAAAACATGCAAACTCATAGAGACATAAAGTAAAATACAGGTTACCAGAGGTGGGGACAGGGACAATGGGGAGCTAATGAAAATGAGTGTAGAGTTTGTTTGGGTGTTGAGAAAGTTTTCATAATGGATGATAGAGAGGGTACTGCAACATTGTGAATGTCAGTCCCACTGAATGGTATGGTTGGGAGGGGAAGTTAATGTTGCCACAATTTAAAAAAAAGAAAGATAAAGAAATAATTACAGTTAAATACAATGCATGATACTGGATGGGATCTAAGAATGAAGGAGAAAAATCTCAAAAGGAATTACTGGGACATAAGAAAAATTGGAGGCCAAAATAGGAGGAGAGTGAGATAAGCAGTAGAAGTGGAGGGACAGATCACGAGGGCCTTGTAGATCACAAGAAGGGCTTTGGTTTTTACTCTGAGGAAAATGGGAGTCATTGGTGTATTTTGAGCAGAGGAGTGACAACGTCTGATTTCTATTTTAAAAAGATTACTCTGATTCAGTTCAGAATAAACTGAAAGCAAGTGGGGTGTACAGTTCTGATACAGTTTTCAGTTACAGCAGTTTAGTTAAATACCGATTTCCCCACAGCACAATTCAAATTTCAGTTATGAAGACATGTTAATGGAGAAATTGCATGAGGTACAGTTTGAGCCCATAGTTTTCTTCAGTCAAATCACTATGGAAGTAACAGATCTGCACCATGGTAAGTGACTACTCATGTCATTTCTTTCAAAGTCTGTCAGTGATTGGTCCCTATGAATCTGTTATTCAAGTTGTACCCAGAGAGTACAGCATGAAGTGGTTGCCAAGTGATAAACTCATATGCCATTTTACAAAAATGGATAACCAAAAGAGGGAATTGGCCAACAATGTGAAAATGCAGCAAGGAAATGAAAAGTGATAACCCTGAAATTGAAATTTAAGTCAAAGGTAAATGGAGTTATAGCAATAGTTGACCATAGGAATATTGACACCGCCACCATTTGAGAGGCCCTAGAAATGCAGTTAGAGGAATTTAGTGAAGGTGAGCTTATGAACATAAATCAGGGAAGTGGTTGTTGATGAAAAGGATGGAGATGTTCCAGAGGAGATGATGTCAGCAAAAATGTTCACATTGAAGGCACTCTAGGGGATAATTTACAACATTGAAAATTCAAAGGATAAAATGTTAAGTTAATGTGAACTTCAAAAGGAGTATGACATCCCAGAGTAATCTGGGCAGATTAAAAAGTATTTGCAAAGTCCCCTTGAGGGATTGGGGAAAAGGTGGAAATATTAAACTTCCCTACCTGGGGAAGACCTGATATTCTCACAGTCATTGGGTACTGCCAATTTGATGGGCCGGGCCCTCAATCTTGGGGCTTGCCCTTATGAAACTTATTCCTGCAAAGGAGAAGCTAAGCCTACTTATGATTATGCCTAAGAGTCACTCCCAGAGAACCTCTTTTGTTGCTCAGATGTGGCCTCTCTCTCTAAGCCAACCCAGAAGGTGAACTCACTGCCCTTCCTTCTGCATGGGACATGACTCACGGGAGTCTAAATCTCCCTGGCAACATGGGATGTAGCTACAGGGGACAAGCCTGACCCTGGCCTCATGGAGGTGATAAAGCCTTCTTGACCAAAAATGGTAAGAGAGATAAAACAAAGTTTCAGTGGCTTAGAGATTTCAAATAGAGCCAAAAGGTCATTCTGGAGGTTATTCTTATACAGTATATTGATATCCCTTTTTAGTTTATGGTGTATTGGAGTAACTAGAGGAAAATAATCCAGTAGCCTCGATTCATGAAGATGATTGAATAAATATAGAGTTTTTAAGGTGTGAACATTTGAGTGTGAAAACCTTGTGACTGACACTCCCTTTATCCAGTGTATGGACAGATGAGTAAGAAAATAAAGACAAAAAAATAAATTAAAACTAGGGTTGGAGGCAGAGGTATGGGATGATATGGATGTTCTTTTTCACTTTTATTTTTACTTTTCTTCTTATTTTTATTTTTTGGAGTAATGAAAATGTCCAAAACTTGATTGTCATGAGAAACGCACAGCTATATGATGATACTGTGAACCACCGATTGTACAATTTTGATGATTATATGGTGTGTGAATACATAATATATCTCAATAAAATTGAATTAAGAAAAGCAGTATGAAAATTGGCCAAGGCAAAGAAAAGATGCTTGCTTCGTATCGTAATTACAAGAAAACAAAAGCAGCCTGTTCGAACTACTTTTTTTTTTGTTGTTATTCACCATAGTCAGTAACATCTTTTTACTCATTTATTATATTTTTTTGTATGCTGTGTGGTGGGGTTACATTTCATTATTGCAGCACCATTTTTTGAATTTAATTGTTTTGTTTTGTTAGTTGGTTTTTGTTTGCTTGTTCTTTTTTTAGGAAGTGCCTGGACTGGGAATCGAACCTAGGTCTCCCACATGACAGGCGGGAATTCTACCACTGAACTACTATTGCACCCCCAACTCATTTATTTCTTATTAGAGATATTGTGGATTTAAAGAAAAGCCACGTCTAAAATACAGGGTTCCATATATCACCCTATTATTAACACCTAGCATTAGTGTGGTACATTTGTTACACTTTATGAGATAGCATTTTTGTAATTGTACTATTAACTGTTGTTTATAGTTTACACTATGTATTGTAGAGTTCCATAGGTTTCTTTTTAAAGCTGTTACTCTAGTAACATATATACAACCTAAAATTCCCCCTATTAACCACATTCAAATATATATCAGTACTGTTAATTACATTTACAATATTGTGCTCCCATCACCACCATACATTTCCAAAACTGTTCCATTGTCCCAAATAGAAATTCTGTACATTTTAAGCATTTACTTAAAATGCTTACTTACTCCCTACCTCCACCCCGGTAACTTTATTCTAGATTCTGCCTTGATGAGTTTGCTTAATCAAATTATTTCATATCTGTGTGACTATACAGTATTTGTCCTTTTGTGCCTGGTTTGTTTCACTCAACAAGATATCCTCAGTTTTATCCACGTTGTCACATGTATCAGGACTCTCTTCCTTTTTATAGTTGAATAATAATCTATCATGTCTTGTGATGATTTGAAGCTGTATATATACCCAGAAAAACATTTTTAAATCTAATCCATTCCTGTGCCTGTGAACCCATTGTAAGTAGGACCTTTTGATGAGGTTACTTCAGTTAAGGTGTGGCCCAGCCCAATCAGGATGGGTCTTAATCCTATTTTTATAGTTCTTTATAAGCAAAATGAAATTCAGACGCAGAGAGGGAAAGCAAGAGGGAGCAGCCAGAAGCTGAACATCAGTGGAACCCAGAAGAGAAGGGAGAGATCAGGAGATGCCACCACATACCTTCTCATGTGATAAGATAAAGACCAAGAGTCCCCAGCAGGCAGCACCAGAACTCCACAGTCTTCAGGAAGAAAGTATTGCCTTGATAATGCCTTCCTTTGGTAAAACAGCAAGCAAATTCCCCCTTTCTAATGCAGCCCATTTCATGGTATTTACATGAGGGGCCTAGGAAACTAAAACGTGTATATACCACAGTTTGTTTATCCATTTATCTGATGATGGACATTTGGGTTGCTTTTATCTCTTGGCAGTTGTGAATAATGCCACTATGAACATCAGCATGAAAATATCCCCCTAGAAGAGGGATTATCAGGTCCTATGGTAATTCTATGCTTAAATTTCTGAGGAAACACCAAACTGTCTTCCGCAGTGGCTGCCCCATTTTACATTCCCATCAGCAATGAATTAGTGTTCCTGTTTCTCCACATCTTCCCCAACACTTGGAATTTTCTTTACTTTGATAGTAGCCATTTCAATATATGTGAAATTTATATTGCCCTTTTCACATGTTTTGGGGCTATTTGTGTATCTTTTTTGAAGAAATGTCTGTTGAAGTCTTTTGCCCATTTTAAAATTAGGTTGTTTGGTTTTTGGTTGTTGAATTGAAAGATTTCTGTATATATTCTGGACCATTTAAGCCTTATTGGACATGTGGTTTGCAAGTATTTTCTCCTATTATGTAGGTTGTTGTTTTAGTTTCATGATAAAGTCCTTTGCACAAAAGTTTTTCATTTTTATTAGGTCTCATTTAACTATTTTTCTTTTGTTGCTTGTGCTTTGAATGGAAAGTCTGAGTAACCATTGCCTAACATAAGGTACTGAAGATACTTCTCCCCATTTTCTTCTAGGATTTTAATTGTTCTGTCTCTCTTAATTAGGCCTTTGATCCCTTTTGAGTTGGTTTTTGTATATGATGTGAGGTATAGGGATCCACCTTAATTTTTTTTGCATCCAAAGATCAAATTTTGACAGCACCAATTCTTGAAGAGACTATTATTTCCCAATTGTGTGATCTTTGTTCTCTTGTGAGAGGTCAGCTAGTCATAGATGTGAGGGTTGGTTTCTAAACTCTCAATTCAATTCCATTGGTCTGTATATCTGTCCTTCTGCCAGCACCGTGCTGTTTGGATTACTCCAATTTTGTTCTTCTTTTTCAAGGTGACATTAACTATTTGGAGCTTCTTATCTTTATATGTGTATTTGATGATTGACTTTTCCATTTTCTTGAAGAAAATTGTTGGGATTTTGATTCAGTTTATGATAAATCTGTCAATCACTTTGGGTAGAATTGATATCTTAAAAATGTTCAGCTTTCTAATCTATGAAAACAAAATGTCCTTCTACTTAGTTAGTTCTCCTTTTATTTCTTTTTGCAATATTTTTTAGTTTACTGTGTGCAAGTCCTTTATATCCTTGGTGAAATTTATTTCTAGATATTTGATTCTTTTAGGTGTTATTGTAGATGAAATTTGCTTCTTGATTTCTTCTTCCAGTTGTTCATTACTAGTGAATAGAAACACTACTGGTTTGGGAGTATTGATCTTACACACCATCAGTTTGCTAAATTCATTTATTAGCTCTATGCGCTATGTAGTAGAATTTGCAGGATTTTCTATATATAAGATCATGTCATCTGCAAATACAGAAAGTTTTACTTCTTCCTTTTCCATTTTCCTTCTTTTTTTTGCCTAATTGCTCTGACTAGAACTTCCAGTACAGTGTTGAATAAAAGAGGTGATAGTAGGCGTCTTTGTCTTGTTCACGATCATCAAGGGAAAGCTTTCAGTCTTTCATCAGTAAGTATGATGTTAGTTGTGGGTTTTTCATATATGTCTTTTATCATGTTGAAGAAGTTTCTTTCCATTCCTAGTTTTCTAATTGTTTTTATGAAGAAGTATCGCTGGATTTTGCCAAATGCCTTTCCTTTGTCACTTTAAGATTTTCGTGTTTTTTTTCCTTCATTCTATTTTATGCGATGCATTGCATTAATTGATTTTCTTATGTTGAACCACCCTTGCATACCTGGGATATATCCCATTTGATCATGATCACAGTGTATACTTCTTTTAGTTGAATTCTGTTTCCTTAGTGATCCTCTGTCTAGATTGTGTATCCATCATTAAAAGTAGTGTTTTAAACTTTCCTACTGTTAATGAAGAACCATCAATTTCTCCCTTCTAATCTGTTTGTATTTGCTTCATTTATTTTGCGGTTATGCATTTAGGTGCATATATATTTTTAATTGTTGTGTGTGTATATATATATATATTTTTTTTTTTTTTAACATGGGCAGGCACCGGGAATCGAACCCAGGTCCTCTGGCATGGCAGGCAAGCATTCTTGCCTGCTGAGCCACCGTGGCCCACCCTTAATTGTTATATATTCTTGTTGAATTGACCCCTTTAACACTGTATAATGACCATTTTTCTTCCTTGTAGTCTATTTTATCTGATATCAATATTGCTACTCCAGCTCTCATTGTTACTACTTGCATGGTATATTATTTTCCATCCTTTCAATTTCAACCTACTTATGTCTTTGAATTTGAGGTGGGTCTCTTGTAAACATCAGTTGGGTTTTGCTTTTTTATCTATTCCATCAATCTCTGTGTTTTGGCTGGAGAGTCATTTACATTTTGTTACATATTTTTTTATTTAAGAAAACGAACAATACACTTAGAACCACCAAAAATGGACATCTTAACTCAACCATAGGCATATTTAAATAAACTATCCATATAATCATTGTAAACCCTGTGTTTGTGCAGTAAGTTTCATAAACCAATTTAAAATTAAGGCAACAAGGAAAAAATCTACATATTCGGATAGCAAAGTTCTTAAATTCTAAGTATTAAAAACGAACTTAGATACCATTTGATCAGCTGTCAAAACTATAAATATTCTCAAAATATCAAGTAGAAAGTTCTTATAAATATCTGGATTGCTATAGTAATAACCTATGTTACTAAATATTTTCCTTATTTCAGGAAAATATGAAGATACAAATATTTTTACAATTAATATAGTGAAATCTTAACCACCTAAAATGGATATCTGAGTTAGCTTATCCATAGGCATATTAAAAAAATATTTAAGTAATCATTGTGAAGGCTGTTTGTTCAATATGTTTCATAATCCAATTTAAAATTAAAGCAAGGAAGGAAAACAATCTATAAATACAGATATCAACATTACTTGAATTCTAAATATTAAACAGTATCTTAAATGCCATTTGATTAACAATCAAAAAAGTACATTCTCAAAATATCAAGTAAAAAGTTATTACAAATACCACCTTTGCCATAGTAGTGAGCTATATTACTAAATATTTTCAAATTTTTGATTTCAGGAATTTATTTTATCTAATATTACTATAACTGCCTATAGTTTTTTAAACCTTTTTTAGTTGTAAAATGTAACATATATATACATACACACACACACACAAAGAAAAGAAAGATAAAAAGCAATAATTTTCAAAGTACATTTCAACAAGCAGCCACAGACCAGTTCCTCGAGTTTGCCATGCCCTCAACTCAGATTTTCCTTCTAGCTGCACCAAAACACTGGCGTCTTTATCACAGTCATACGAGTAGAATCATACAGTATCTATCCTTTTGTGTCTGACTTATTATACCCTCAGGGTTCATCCATGATGACATATGTTTCAGGACATCATTTTGTCTAAATGCTGTGTAATATTCAATTATATGTATATACCACATTTTGTTTATACACTCATCTGTTGATGGGCACCTGGATTGTTTCCATCTCTTGGCAATTGTGAATAGTGCTACTGTGAACATCGGTGTGTAAACATCTGTTCATGTCACTGCCCTCAATTCTTTTGGGTATATACCGAGCATTGGAATTGCTGGGTCATAGGGCAACTCAATATTTAGTTTTCTGAGTGTTCTAGTTTGCTAGCTGCCAGAATGCAATATACTAGAAACAGAATGGCTTTTAAAAGGGGGAATTTAATAAGTTGCTAGTTTACAGTTCTAAGGCCAAGAAAATGTCCCAATTAAGACAAGTGTATAGAAATGTCCAATCAAAGGCATCCAGGGAAAGATACCTTGGTTCAAGTAGGCCGATGAAGTTCAGGGTTTCTCTCTCAAGTGTAAGGGCACATGGCGAACACAGTCAGAGTTTCTCTCTCATCTGGAAAGGCACATGGTGAACATGGTCAGGGTTCCTCTCTCATCTGGAAGGGCACATGGCGGACATGGCATCATCTGCTAGCTTCTTCTCCTGGCTTCCTGTTTCATGAAGCTCCCCGGGAGGCATTTTCCTTCTTCATCTCCAAAGGTCGCTGGCTTGTGGACTCTGCTTTGTGGTGCTGCAGCATTCTCTGCTCTCTCTGGATCTCCTTCATTCTCCAAAATGTTTCCTCTTTTATAAGACTTCAGAAACTTATTAAGACCCACCGAAATGGGAGGAGACATGTTGTCACCTAATCCAGCTTAACAGCGACTCTCGATTAAATCACATTTCCAGGGAGGTGATCCGATTACAGTTTCAAACACAGTATTGAATAGGGATTATTCTGTCTTTATGAAATGGGATTTTGATTAAAACATGGCTTTTCTAGGGGATATAAATCCTTTCAAACCAGCACATTCCACCCTCTGGACCCTAAAAAAGACATGTTTTCCCCATATACAAAATACATTCATTCCACAACAAGATCAGAGAACCTTAAACGATTTCAGTGGCAATATACATGAAATACATACATGTGTTTTGCAGTTTGTAGAAACGTACAAACTCCTATCAAAGTTAATTACAGGCATGGTCTGTTCTAAGGCAAAATTGTCCTCTGGCTTTGGACCTTTGAAAAACTCATAACAAGTTATTTGCTGCCAACATACAAAGGAGGAACAGTCATGGAATACATATATGCATTTCCATACAGAGGAAAGAACACAGGGGTCATTGGACCCATACAAGTTTTGAAAACCCGCAGGGCAAAGTCCATTAGATTTCAAAGTCTGAGAGTCATTTTCAGGGCTTCTGAAAGTGGTAGTCCCACCCTTTCCAAGGGCCTATGCAGCGGCCTGCCTCTCTCCAAATGCAACCTTGGGGGACATTGGAGACCACCTTTTTCTCGGTTCCACTCTCTCCGAGCATCAGGGCTGCACCCGGGCTCTCTGCCCTTCGGGACACACACTCACCCCCTCCATGTGGTGGCAGCCAGGCTCTCCCCAAACCCCAAGAAATGTGCTTCACCCTCTCCAAGGCCTGAGGTGGCATGACTCTTCTACTGCAACCAGGTGGAAGGCCCATTCTCTGCCTTTGGGGCAAACTCACCCTCTCCACGGGCTTGGGTGGGTCTGCTCTCCTGGCCCGAGGCTTCTTGACTTCAGACCTCAGCCTCCATGGTTTTGCCTCTGAAGTCATTTTTCCTCCAATGTGTCCCTTCTCTGAACCCCTCAGTCCAGACTGGCAGTGGCTCTGTTTATACAGGCCCCGCAACACTCTCGTTGACTTTCTATGCAGTAGCCCTGGATCATGCCCATCAAACATAAGGAGTTTCCACAAATCCTTCCTGGATAACTCCATGTCCAGTTCTGTCTTTTTCTGAAATGGCTGACTGGTTTCACATTTGGCCAAATCCTCACATGGGGCACCATTCTTTTGGGTCTCCCCTCCTGGAAGCCCAGAATTTTCCAGAACATCAACCTCTGGTTTCTTTGTACCCAAGAGTTCAGTTCTCAGCTTATCTCTTTCCTGTCACGTTTCACTATAAGCTGTGAGGAGAAACCATGCTGTACTTTTGACATTTAATTTGGAGATCTCCTCTGCTAAATATCCAAATTCATGGCTTTTAAAATCAGCCTTCCAGCCAAAGCCACTAGTCAACTTTGCCAGATTATCTGCCATTTTAAAACAAGGATCGCTTTCCCTCCAGTCTGCAATAGCACACGCCTCATTTCTGTCTAGAGCCTGGTCAGAGGTATCCTTAGAGTCCATGTTTCTACCAACAGTCTCTTCAAAGCATTCTAGGCCTTCTCTATCAACCTTCTCACAACTCCTTCAGATTCTTCCCCTTATCCATTTAAAAAGCTGTTCCAACATGTTTGGTATCTGCAAACAGCACCAGCACCCCACTCCTCTGGTACCAAAATCTGTTCTAGTTTGCTAGCTGCCAGAATGCAATATACCAGAAACAGAATGGCTTTTAAAAGGGGGAATTTAATAAGTTGCTAGTTTACAGTTCTATGGCCAAGAAAATGTCCCAGTTACAACAAGTCTATAGAAATGTCCAATCAGAGGCATCCAAGGAAAGAAACCTTGGTTCAGGAAGGCCGATGAAGTTCAGAGCTTCTCTCTCAAGTGGAAGGGCACGTGGCGAACACAGTCAGTTTCTCTCTCATTTAGAAAGGCACACGGTGAACACAGGGTTCCTCTCTCATCTGGAAGGGCACATGGCGGACACGGCATCATCTGCTAGCTTCTTCTCCTGGCTTCCTGTTTCATGAAGCTCCCCGGGAGGCATCTTCCTTCTTCATCTCCAAAGCCCGCTGGCTTGTGGATTCTGCTTTGTGGTGCTGCAGCATTCTCTGCTCTCTCTGAATCTCCTTCATTCTCCAAAATGTTTCCTCTTTTATAAGACTTCAGAAATTTATTAAGACCCACCGAAATGGGTGGAGACATGTTGTTACCTAATCCAGCTTAACAACGACTCTCGATTAAATCACATTTCCAGAGAGATGATCTGATTACAGTTTCAAACATACATTATTCAATAGGGATTATTCTGTCTTTATGAAATGGGATTTTGATTAAAACATGGCTTTTCTGGGGGACATACATCCTTTCAAATCAGCACACTGAGGAATTGCCAAACTGATTTCCCTAGCGGCTGAACCATTTTACATTCCCACCAACAGTGAATAAGTGTTCCAATTTTCTCCGCATCCTCTCCAACATTTATAGTTTCCTGTTTGTTTAATAGCAGCCATTCTTGTAAGTGTGAGGTGATATCTCATTGTTGTACTAATTTGCATTTCTCTTATAGCCATTGAAGATGAGTAGCTCTTCCTGTGCTTTTTAGCCATCTGTATATGCTCTTCAGAAAAGTGCCTATTCATTTTCTCTGCCCATTTTATAATCGAGTTGTTTGTTCTTTTGTTAGTGAACTGTATAATTTCTTTATGTACACAAGATATCAAGCCTTTATCCGATATGTGGTTTTCCAAATATTTTCTCCCATTGAGTTGACTGCCTCTTCACCTTTTTGACAAAGTCCTTTGAGGCACAGAACCTCTTGATCTTAAGGAGTTCCCATTTGTCTATGTTTTCTTTCACAGCTTGTACTTTGTGTGTAAAGTTTAAGAAGCTACCTCCTATTACTAGATTTTGAAGATATTTCTCTACATTTTATTCAAGTAGTTTTATGGTACTGACTCTTACATTTAGGTCTTTGATCCATTTTGAATTAATTTTTGTATAGGGTATAAGGTAGGGGTCCTTTTTCATTGTTTTGGGTATTGAAATCTAGTTCTCCCATGTTCCTTTCTTGAAAAGGCTATTCTGTCCTAGTTCAGTGGGTTTGGGGGCCTTATTGAAGATCAAATGTTCATGAATTTGATGGTCAATCTCTGCACTCTTGATTCTATTCCACTAGTCAGTCCTTCTGTTCTTTTGCCAGTACCATACTGTTTTGACCACTGTGGCTTTATAGTAACCTTTAAAGTCAGGAAGTGACGGGCCTCCAAGTTCACTCTTCCTTTTTAGGATATTTTCAGCTATTCAAGGTCTCTTTCCCTTCCATATAAATTTGATAACCAATTTTTCCAAGTTTTAAAGTAGGTTGTTGGAATTTTTATTGGTATTGCATTGAATCTGTAGATCAATTTGGGTACAGCTTACATCTTGACAATATTCAACCTTCCTATTCATGATCATGGAATATCTTTCCATCTATTTACATCATTTTTTATTTCTTTTAGTAATTTTCTGTGTATAAGTCCTTGACGTCACTGGTTAGGCTTATTTCTAGATATCCAATTCTTCCTGTTGCTATTCTGAATGGAATTTTTTCCTTAGTTGTCACCTCAGATAGGTCATTGCTTGTGTATAGAAACATTACTGATTTTTGTACATTAGTTTTATATCCTGCCACTTTGCTGGATTTGTTTATTAGCTCAAGTAGTTTTACTGTAGATTTCTCAGGGTTTTCTAAGTATAGGATCATGTCAGCTGCAAATAATGAAAGTTTTACTTCTTCTTTTCCTATCTAGATACATTTTATATTTCTCCTAATTGCTGCAGCTAGTACTTCTAATACAGTGTTGAATAATAGTGGTGACAATGGGCATCCTTGTCTTGTCCCCAATCTCAAGGGGAATGCTTTCAATTTCTCATCATTAAGTATGATACTGGCTGTGGGTTTTTCATCTATGTCCTTTATGATACTGAGAAAGTTTCCTTTGATACCTAACTTTTGAAAAATTTTTAATCAGGAAACGATGCTGGATTTTTTTAATGCTTTTTTTTTTAGCATCAATTGATATGATCATGTGATTTTCTCCCTTTTGATTTGTTAATGTACTGTATTACATTGATTGATTTTCTTATGTTGAACCACCCTTGCATTCCTGGTATGAATCTCACTTGATCAGGATGTATAATTCTTTTAATGTGGCATTGGATATGATTTGCTAGTAATTTGTTAAGAATTTTTGCATCTGTGTTCATTAGGGAGGTTGGTCTGAGGTTTTCTTTTCTTGTATCATCTTTATCTGATTTTGGGATTAGAAGAATATTGGCTTCATAAAATGATTTAGGTAGTATTCTTTTTTCATCAGTTTTTTGGAAGAGTTTGAGCAGGATTGGTGTCAGTTCTTTTTGAAAAGTTTGATAAAATTCTCCTGTGAAATCAGCAGGTACTGGGCTTTTATTTGTGGGAAGATTTTTGATGACTGGTTGGATCTCTTTACTAGTAATTGGTTTGTTGAGATCTTCTCTTTCTTCTCGAGTCAGTATAGGTCATTCGTGTGTTTCTAGAAATTCATCCGTTTCTCTAAGTTATCTAGTTGGCACATATTTGTTCATAATATCCTCCTATGATTTTTTAAAATTTCTTCATGATCTGTGATAACAACCTCCCCTTTCATTTCTGATTTTATTTGTGTCTTCTCTCTTTTCCTCTTTGTTAGGCTAGTGTCATGGTTACGGACACGTGTCAACTTGGCCAAGTTGTGGTACCTGTTTATCTGATTGGGCAAGCGCTGGTCTGTCTGTTGCAATGAGGACATTTCATAGGATTAGGTCATGATCACATCAGCTGCATCCACAGCTGATTCCATTTGTAATCAGCCAAAGGGGAGTGTCTTCTGCAATTAGTGATGCTAAATCTAATCATGGGAAGCCTT